>OY982583.1:13219229-13382900 GCA_963859945.1 Euplagia quadripunctaria
GACGTTCCCCAATTTTCAAGAAGTCTTTATTGTATTTGATCGTTAAAGTATTCAATTTAACTTCCAATATAATAACCATTATTTACAGGCCTGTTGTTTGATTCTAAACTTGCCTGTTTACCCATTAATACACCAGGGCTCTACGGGTACCTCATCTCTCATTGCCAAGAGAGTCTCTACAGTACATATATCTAAAAAACTTTTTTTTCTATTTGTCTGTTTGTTCCCTAACAGGGATTTCCGTGCAGCAAATAAACACTCTTGTATGTTGGTAAATGGACACTCTGACAGCATTGTCATTTAAGGTTTGGGATCCCTACTCTGAAAGAGCTATGGCTCTGATAGTCACCGTGCTAGTGCATACAATAGGAATTGGTTACCCCTAATCATTACTTAAATTAGTATTTTTACAGTGTGTAGTTAATCGCAATTTGCATTTAATTTTCCTCAATCAGCTTTTCCTGTTGTTATATGTTTTTGTGACATTTTGATATTCTATTGGGTTAAAATACCGCTCAAAAATCCTTCCAAGCTATGAAATGCGCTCCCACTTGCAATCAGAATGTCCACTAATTATTAAGGTTAAGTATGCAAGAAACATCAGATCGATACTTCACAAAAGATCTTTATTATTTGTATAATGTATATAACTAATAAAAATAATAATAAAATTTACACATCTCACATACGGCCGTCTGACCCCAAACTAGGCAGAGCCTATAGTAACCAGATTGCTGAAAAACAAACTTATGTATTTCCAAATACATTGTGTATGTATATATTCATGTCGTGGTCATAGATCGTCTGATAAATTACCTACGGCTTTTGCGAGCCTTCTCCATTTCTGTACACGTACATTTCGCGAGGGATAACTTTGTAGCCGGTTTAATTAAGTCTATCCATCTTGTTCGGCCGCGAGAACGTTGACCTTCTACTCTTCCTTGTACCACTAATCGTTCCAATGAGCTTTCATTGCGAACAATATGTCTAAACATCTTAAAGATAAGCACTTGCCCAATCGACGAAAGTCTTTGTTTGATGGCAAGCTCTTTGAGGATTGAAACGTTAGTGTAGTAATTAATCGACCTCTAATTGATACTCCCTTGTCCAAGTTTTCCAAAACCATCCTCATGAATTATTCGGTATAGATATTAAACAAGAGAGGGGGGAGAATACATCCCTACCGGACACCAGTCTGAGTTTCGAAATTTTCCGCCGCTGCCGCAGCTGTAACGTCTTCGAAAGTATCTTAATGAGATTTACTAGGTGTTGCGGTACACCCATTTTCAACAGCACTTCCTACAGCTTCCACCAATAAACATTGTCAAAAGCTTTACGAAAATCTACAAAGCAAATAAATAGTTGGTTATTGAACGCACGCGCTTTTCTATGATTTGTCGTAGGTCGAGTATCTATTCCCTTTCCATTGACAAAGCCGGTTTGTTCTTGAGCAATCTCCCGGCGGAAGCGGCGAAGGCGGAAGTTGTTGCACTTTTTAGTTGAGCCTATTTTAGTTAGCGGAATGAACAAGGAATTTGACCATTTGAATTTGACCTTAGGCCATTCTCCCGTATTTCATCTTTGCAGGCAGATGGAGTGTAGGATATCCACACCAATGTCCCTTTTATGAGAATATCGTCAGCACCTGTAGGCTTGCCAGCAGCCTCTATTTCTGCTCTCAGTACAAAAGGTTTTTATTCTGTGGGCATTGCGTTCTCAGGTTATTGGGCCGACAGTCTTTGATTATCCAGAAACAAGGACTTGCAGTAATTCTCCCAATCTTTAATAATCCATACCAGCAAAATTATTTATTGCACATAACTGGCTTGAATGGTCTCGTAATTGTTCTTATTTTCATGTGAAGAAGTCTTCTGTTGTTGCGAAGTCTTGTATTTATGAACATGCTGTTCTAGTTCGGTGCAAGTAGTTTAATGCATATTGCATATGTAGCCGTATTATATATATGTAGCCTTATTTACGTAATACATTAATTTATCCTATGATTATGACTATGATTTTAATTCTACACCTGCCACACACGTCTCTGCATCACCCAAAGGTTGATGGGAAGAAAATACCTACAGAGGCATTAAGTCCGCTTATGCAATGTATTTGCAGGAAGTGTTTAAATAAAAATAAAATAAGAACTGATTTGAAAGGTATAACTGTACAAAAATCCGTATTTCCAGACGAAAAATTACGGTAATTTTATCGCAATTTGTGAGTGTAAATAAGTCAAATCTCCAAAATAAAACTACATAATAAAAGTTTTTCCGTAGTTTGAATAATCTACACAAGACTTACCAATCTATACTAATATTATAAAACCAAAGAATTTGTTAGTTTGTTTGGTTGAACGCGCTAATCTCAGGAACTACTGGTTCTAATTGAAAAATTCTTTTAGTGTTAGCCCATTTACCGAGGCTATAGGCTATATGACATCACGCTACAACCAATAGGAGCGAAACATCAGTGAAAAATGTTTCAAAAACGGGGAAAATTGACAAACGCGGACGAAGCTGCGCGGGTCAGCTAGTTTAAAATAAAGCTGACTTTATTTAAACGCGCACATCTGGAACTATCAGTTATATTTGAGTACCTATTCATTGAGGAAGCTTATAGGATGTAACATCACGTTACGACCCTTAGGAGCACAGTAGTTACTATAAACCTATGACAAACTGCGGATAACGGTTAGTATTACACATTCTGAATTGATACGTTTCGAAGATTTTATCATGAGAATCTCCCTAACAAAATGGACAAAAAACAAAGATTTACAACAAAATATCATTGCATTTACATTCATCATCATCATTTCAGCCATAGGAAGTCCACTGTTGGACATTGGCCCCTTTTGTGGACATATTGTGCATACTTTTGAATTTCCAGATGTTTCAGTCATCACAGGCTGACTACTATTAACTGGTTGTCAGCTTGTGGCCCGGCCAGTGAAACCTGGTCCAAATGACATACTCAAGAAATCGCGTTTATGTAACCATATAACATGAAACGCGAAAGTTTAAAAGTATTTAATTTACCATTGCACTTCGCGTGCATGCAAAGCGGTGCCGCGGGGGTGGAGGGGGGATGGAGCTAAGTGGACTCGAGTCCAGTAACTAGTACGCTCTTAAATAATTCTTATATTATTATGTAAATGTATTTGTAGGTACAGTGGACAAAGAAAATGGTCTACCAGTTTTGACAAAAGTTTCTGTGAAATCACAATAGTGATAAGGTTGAATTTATATCCAACAATGAACTGTCAGAAAAATATTATTGCACGGGAAAATCAACCTTGTTGTTTTATGATGTCAAATGATCTTCAACCGTAGGGTGGTGGATAGGTAGGTAGTATAATAACAATAATAACTTGACACACCTCACACACGGCCGTGTGATCCCAAACTAGGCAGAGCCTGTACTATGGCAACCAGACTGCTGATAAACATACTTATATATTTCTAAATACGCACATAATGGATAGATAAATTACACCCAGACACAAGAAATTGTCATGCTCATCACACAATTATTTGTCCTGGGTGGGAATCGAACCCATGACCTCTGGCTCAGCAGTCAGGATCGCTAACCACTAGACCAACAGGCCAGTCAATATTTGTCTGGGTGTAATTTATCATACTAATATTATACGCGAACGTTTGTGAGGATGGATGAATGGAGCTTTTTTACTCTTTAACACAAAAACGGCTGCACGGGTCTGGATGAAATTTGGCACAGAGATGGATTATAGTCTGGAATAGCACATAAGCTACTTTTTATCCCAAAAAAATGTACGGTTCTCGTGGGATAGGTTTCAAATATTTATACTAAGGGATTGTCCATTAATCACGTGAGGCTCGAAAGGGTGGGGGAGGGGGTTCGGAAAAAATCACAAAATATCACGGGGGGGGGGATGAAGTGAGATATCACGTGTATTTATTATTATCTTTATTTAAAGATATTTTGAAAATTTTAAACATATTTTGAACTAAAAAAACACGTGGTTTTTGGCTACGAGGGGTTAGTCTAAAACCTCACCACGTATCACCAGGGGGAGGAGGGTTAAAAAGTTGCAAAAAAAACATCACGTGATTAATGGACGACCCCTTAGTGACTCATCGAATGTTAATGTTTTTAAAGGTAAATAATGTTGAGTACCTTTTTAGATTATCATATAAAACAGTTTCCTCAAGATATAAAGTATCTATAATAATAATCTAAACCTATCATTATTGGCACTGATTATATTATTTATTATATGACGTGCCTCTTTACTTTACATTATATTTATCATATCTTTCAGTCTGTCTGCCTATTAGTCGATTACCCTCTTTATATTTTAACTACGAATTTAGGTTTCCTGGCCACATTTTAGCACACATTTGGTTATAATACTTAAAAATAAGTAGGCCACAGTCTTAGATAATATATACCATCGCTACACGATCTCCTACAAAAATCGCATTAAATAGTGACACTCGATAGCTCCACATTACGGTACGTGCGTGCATTTAATATGCAATCATAATAACAAACCATACAATGAATGTTTCTGTGAGTATTATAATCTATACCAGCGGTCGGCAACACGCGGCCCGCCGCCACCATACTTGCGGCCCGTGATTGTTTTGTAAATAATTCTAAATAAATATCTAAATAAATGCATTCATTAAAGAGTAAGAGCGCGCCGCTTTGTCCGCGAACAGGGCAGTGCCGGATCTAGGGGGGGGGGGGGGGGGGCAAGCCGGGGTCCCACAGTGTGAGATTTTGACTGAGTTGGGGACATGCCTTTTTATGCTTTTATTTCATAGGTTATGTCCAGTAGGACCAAATAGTGGAGCTCTGACGAAATTCCTTTGCTTTGTTTAGGAAATATGATTTTTTTCGTGAAAGGTCAATGACCTATTAAAATCAATAATTTTATTAATACTGCTAAAATATTGCAAATATTAACTTCTGAGCTTATTGTCTGATTATGTATTGTACAAAAACTAAGACCCCATATTTGTTTTGTACATTTAGTTTGTAGTCGTACAGTGGAATAAGGCTTTTATTACTTAGCTGAAGAAATTAAAAAAAAAATGCAATCTTGTAGTGTTATAACACTTATAACTTATGCCTACCTACGGACTTAAAGTTGAATGCAGTACGAAAAGTTGTTGAATGCACCGGCACTTTTAATATCAGATTTTCTGATGATCGTAAGAGCTTCTATGAGTCATTATTCTCCGCGCCTTTTCCCAACTAAGTTGCGGTCGGCTTTCAGTCGAAGTAAGATGCTGTCATTGTCATCAGACCTCCACAACCCAAGTACTAAGCGATATCGAAGTTCTGTAGTTAGACAGGTTGTCGGACTTTTTAGGGCTCCAAATACCCCTAACGAATGCCACAAATGTTTTTATGGCACCTGGGACCGACGGTTTAACGTGCTCTCCGTGGCACGGAGGGGTCTCAATGTGTTAAGAATGGTCACCCATCCTAGACTGACCTGGCTAGTATTACTTAACTTTGTAATGTGCTAATCTACTTGGTTCCAAAAAGAGCTTCTATGAGTATTGTGAAGAAACTATAATCGTCCTTTTAAGTAGGAATAAGCATAGCTTCTTAAGCATAGATCTTGTACATCCTAGAAACGTTTTTTAGAAACACAACAAAAAAACTAGACCAATGCAAATGGGCATATGCGTACAAATTGCAAATAGGCATTTTATGTTTACAAATATTTGCAAAATACACATCTGCAATTGCTTAGGCCCCTGTTAACAAGTAAGTTCTAAATTATAACTAAAACAAATTTATTTATATATATAAACAATTTAATTGATTCCAGCTATTCCTGATCGAATCTCCGGAATCATTAACAGAAGTTTCAGTATGGAAGAGGTATAGCGATGTGCAGAGACTACACAAGAGCATGCGGTCACTGCACGCCGGTCTGCACTTGCGGGGCTCTTTCCCGACCTTACAAAGATACAGCTACTTTAAAAGGTTCCAAAAAGAGGTTTGTATTATCTTATAACTTCTTTTTTATAGACTGATGGGGCACATTGGGAGAGGCCTATGTCTAGCAGTGTACAATGGTAGGCTGATTGATTGATTGATGGTCGCCGAGAGGTCCAAATTCGGCGGTAATTCATTAAAATATAATCAGAATTTTTATTTGCAAGAAAGATGGTTAAATAGTATTGCATAAATTAATGCATGTTTCACATGCATGCCGTATAAGCCATATTCACTTTGAACAATTAATATATCGAATAAATTATAATTTTTAACAAAAAAAAGTAAGTGTGTGACATCGTAAATATTTAAAAAAATTAATGTCAGAATTAATAACAATTGTTTGAAATTGAACATCTGTAGATGTATAATTTCAAATAATTAATATGATAATAATGAAGCTTTGTGGAAAGTAGGAAAAAAGTCGGTTTTTTAAAATCAGTTGAAGAACAGATGAAAAAGTACTGAACTTGTCCTTACATATTTATGTATTTCTACATAGTATAAAACAAAGTCGTTTCCCACCGTGTGTCTGTAAGCTCAGATCTTTTAAACTATGCAACCGATTTTAATGCAGTTTTTAACCGACTTCGAAAAAGGAGGAAGTTCTCAATTCCACTGTATGTTTTTTTTTATGTATGTTACCTCAGAACTTTCGACTGGGTGAACCGATGTTGATGATTCTTTTTTTATTTGAAAGCTGGTGCTTCCCGTGTGGTTCCAATTTGGTCCAGTTCTGACAATGGCATCCATGAGAAAACCATATAAGTCTTTTATGGAATAGCTTTTGTTTTGAAGTCGGTTTTTTTTTAAAGAATTATCATCAATGGATAAGTGATTCAAGACGAAGATAGAAATGATAGGATAGAATGATTTTATAAGTATAGTTTAATATTGCTTTGTGTTAATTTATTGACATATGATGATAATTGTTCACCACATTAGTATCCACATTGCACCCGTGCGAAACCGGGACAGGTCGCTAATAGATAATAAGCATACGATTGCAATATCACTACCAATCGCTACAGTTGTATTAAGAGGATACTACCACTTCATTCCAGTTCCAGAATTCTTAAGAAGCTTTCGAAACCTGTACCAGTTTTTCTATTAAATATTTAACACGATGATGACCTTCAAGTAAGCTAAATGTTTTGTCTATTCCAGGTTATAGAAGACAGAGCTAAAACAATAAAGTCCTTATTGGAATTCATAGCTGAACACCGGCTTCTCTTCGCCAGCACGGAGTTTGTCAACTTTTTACAGGTATACCTAAGTTTATAGTACAATTATTTACTCGCTGCAAACTGCGTAATAAATCATCCCGGCAGGATAACAATGACTATTTTGTGTTAGCGGTGGAATGAGAATTAGTGCGGAGCGGAGCGGACAGCTTATGACCGAGTTGGCAACGAGTAAATAATTTTACCATTAGTGATTATCCTTTGACGCATAATGTTACCAAAAGTCCTTGTCCTAGACGTTTACCTGAGTAGACCACCAGATATTATTTTTGCCTAGATACAGTAATAAGTTTACATCGAAATAGTTTGAAAATAGAATATGAATTATAAAACCTAACTGATGCCGGAACCTAGCAGTTACGAATACCTGTTAAAGTTTCTAAATGGATGCACTTTCATACAAAATTGGTTATGGTTATCCCTCAGAGTTGAAGTATTCGTTACCCAATCTTTCCATTTAATTTTTTTAACCGCATTCGACTAATCTTAATCATAGAAATTAAAACTGAACTCTTGAAACTGAAGCCCAAACCAAGAAATTGTCATTTTATGTCCGTTCCGACAACCGCCAGTCCGAGTTACAGGTATACGACCCTAACCTGCTCGATCTATTGTTTACACTCCCCAATTCATTCAGCCAAGCAATCTTGTTTCTTTCCTACCATTGCCTTCAATTTTCCTTTCAATATACTCCAGATTTCCCCAACTAATTTCCAAAGTGCGTGGTTGACGGCCTATAATTATAGTCGGCTACATGTGGGCGTTTAATACGCCTACCCTTTCGGGGATATAGTCGTGAGTGTATGTATGTAATAACAGTTTAACAGTGGGAGAACCATGCTTCGGCACGTATGGGCCCGCTCGACAAGAATGATACCACGGCGGTACAGAAAACTGGCAGTGAAGCAATGCTTTTGTATTTCGCCGAGTGAGTGAGGTTACCGGAGGCCCTAACCTTCCGTCTCCCCCACTCCCTTTCTTCCCCTCTTCTCCCCCACTCCCCCTCTTCCCCTACTCCTACCTTAAAGTCGGCAACGCACTTGTGACTCTTGAGTTGCAAGTGCCCATGGGCGACGGTAGTCATTTTCCATCAGGTTACGCATCTGTTCGTTTGCCATATTGGTGAGGTTAATAACGTGGCAATAATACATAGGCGAGGTTAAAACTGACACTGGAGGGAAAGAGTGCTTTACACGCCTAAATAGTTAACGTAGAAAATTTTTAATAATAACAATAATATACCTCTTTATTGTACACCAGAAACATTAAAAGGCAATATTAATAAAAATTGCGGTTTTTATAATTGCTGGCCTTATCGCTCTATGACATATAGGCAACCATATTTTCTTGTATTCTTCCACCAATTTAGCCTGAGAATGTAAATATATCAGTATTCTATGTGCGGTTTTCTTTTTTGATGAAAAATTACACGTATTTTATCGCCTTAGACATTATTTTGGGTTCTAAACCTTCTCATATTTTTGTTTACAGACGGGATATCCTAAACCCGATCCACCGGCTGGTGGCGTCATCAACGCGATTAGATCGTCTCTGCACTTGCCAATCGAAGAAACTCCTCCTCTTGAATACCAGACAGATGACGACGACGCTGCCAGTCCCAGTCATTCTGGTAAGGATCAAGATATGACTTGCATTTTGCGAGAGTGAATAAGGTGCCAGTCCGTTCTTTATAGCAATGTTATAAAAAGGTGTGGGTCAAATAGAAAAAAATATTTTTGAAATTTATTGGAACAAGTCCCTTATTCCGTATCGTATGAAAAATGCTGACCGCAAGTAGATCTATTTTATTTACGCCATCTGTGGTTTCTGCGCGATACACTGTAATTTGATGTTGGTTGTATACTAATTATTAGTTCGGGCAATTTTCACAGATGGCGCAATTTTAATTAAGAGTTTTTACAATATTTAATTACTATATTTCGATACAATTTATTCAATCCATTTCGCTATATTCATATATAGCGAGAGCAACTTCGTTCCAACCGGGTGTCCCAAAGACATCTCACCCGTTTTTTAGGATTCCGTTTCTCAAAAGGAAAAAAAGAAACCCTTATAGGATCACTTTGTTGTCCGTCTGTCTGTCTGTCAAGACCCTTTTTCTCAGTAACGCGTGGATGCATCAAGTTGAAATTAATACCAAATTCTTACATCTACAGGCGACCCCTGAAGATGTAAAATAACAAGTTTCTAAGTCAACGCAATCAAAAACGGCCATTAAGATTACGGCCTAGGATTTGACCAAATTTGAACATTTCGCAGATAAATCAAAACCTATATTAGCCCAGTCGAAGAACTAAAATACGTAAATTTTGGATTACCACGCATTTTTATTTTTGGATAAATAGTAAAAAAACTGGTTAAGAATTTCGATACCCGCAGTCTGGACAAGTGGGGTCATTTTTTTTAACAATTTATTAGAAAAGAAAAGACTTTATTTTTACATTTCGTGTGATATCTCGTTTTCAGTAAGCTTTACGGCATTAGTACCCAAAGCATTTTTGTTCTCCATTAAATTACTTACAAAGTGAGATCAGTTCAAAGTCACTAAATGCTTTTGTTTAACAGCAAATGAAGGTCAAAGTTAAAAAAGAGCGTTTTTTTTCAACATTTAATAACTTTGAAAGGAACGTACGTAGAAGTCTGAACCTTTCTGATATTGTAGCTTGTGATGATATTAAAAAGTGCTATAAATTTCAGCGAGTTCGGCTTCAAACTTTTGTAGTTGTTAACGATAATTTTTCTTGTAGCATTAATTGTAAAATGCGCCATTTTTTTTTTCTAAACTACTAAAACTGATCGGACCAGCTTATAAAATTCAAAAGACCATTAAGTTTATGAGCCCGTTGGATTTTTTAAGAAATGTAGATTTTAACCGATTTAAAACGATATTTTGAGGTATACCTTTTTTTAGGCTACGTATAGATACGTATATCTTGCTTTTTGTTGTTCAAATAACCGCTTTTTAATATCTTGAAAGCGCTTTATATGATGCTAACTATACATATAATATACAATATCCATACTTATCCATACTAATAATATAAATGCGAAAGTAAATCTGTTTATTTGTTTGTTATCTTATCACGACTAAACAGCTGAACGGATCGTAATGTAATTTGGCAAAGAGATTATATCCTGGGGAAAGACATAGGCTAATTTTTATCCATAATATATTATAAAATAGGTAGGATAAATTTGAATTTCCACGCGAACGAAGTCGCGGCCAACAGCTAGTTATAAATAAATGCGAAAGTAACTCTTGTCTGTCTGTATATTAAACTTTCACTCCTAAATCGCTAAACCGATTTTGATTAATTTCGATATAGAGCTAAAGAGGACCTTAGAGAAGGACAAAGTCTACTTTTTGTCGCGAAAATAAATCTTGAATTTCATGAAATAAGGGATGAAAGTTTGTATGGGAGTAATATTACGCAGACGAAGTCGCGAGCACCAGCTAGTAAAATTATAAATGCTAGAGTAAGTTTGTTTGTTTATGTTTCAAGTCTAACTAATCAACCGATCATGAACTTTTTCATACAATTTGTGAGGGGTACAGAAAAAGAATTCATACACGATACTTTATACCTGATACGGTAGCGTAATGGCTAAGACGTCGGACTTGCGATCAAGTGGTTGCGGGTTCGAACCCCACCCAGTGCACTACCGTCGTGAACCACTCCCAACACAAGCATTTAGCTTAGCTGGAGGGGTGAACAAGAATACTAGTAATGTTTTACCCACGTTACTAGTATTTTATAATAAAAAAAAAAAAATTCGTTGGTAGTGTTCTTGTTTACCATTTTAGTAGTATTAAACATCTTTCGTAAATCCTTAGTTTATGTTGACACAGCAATATGTCTATTACAAAAATGGTCTAACGGTAAAACCCGGTTTTTGCAGCGCGAGCGGCAACAGAAACCCCTGTCAGCCCCTCAATGTCTCGAGACGAGACAGACTTCATATCACAAATACCGATATACGAGGCTGCCGACGTCGAGATAAGACAATCACCCAAAAAGATCTCAGCAGCAAGTAGTTTTGAATCAATCAACTCTTTAGAAAGCATAGACAGTGACATCTATGAAGAACTCAACAAACTAACAGTGGACAAAAAGGTGTGTGTCAAATCGAAATCGGTGTTGCCAGACTTAATAAATTTTGACGCGCCATCTACTTCTAAATTTGAAGATTACCACACTATGAGGAATAAAAAGTGTGATTCGGACACGGTCTCTCTAAATTCAAATGTTTGTTCCACAAGTTCGTATGACGTAGACTCACGGAGAAGTAGTTCGCGGGTGTCGGTGTGTAGTAAAAGTGTTTTGTCTTTATCTAACGCGGAGTGTAAGACTAAGACGGAAGATAGTTATGTGTTCGAAGCTGGGTATATGCTGAATTTGGCAGCGAGGTGTGAAGATATGGGAGACTATCAAAGAGCGTTTGAGTGTTATAAAAACGGCATAGAGAAGATGTTGATTGGAGTACAAAGTGAGTATACCACATCTACGTATATCTCTACAATTTTTTTTTATGGTATATGTGGCAAACGAGCAGACGGGTCACCTTATGGTAAATGACTACTGCCGTCCATGGGCACCGCAACTCAAGAGTCACAAGTGCGTTGCCAGCCTTTAAGGTGGGGGTAGGGGAAGGGGGGAAGAGGGTTCAAGAAGGGTTAGGGCCTCCGGTGATCTCACTCACGCGGTGAATTTGCTTCTAAATTCTAAATATTGCTTCACTGACGGTTTTCTTTGAGGCCGTGGTATCACTCCGGTCGAGCAGGCCCATGCGTGCTACGTAAGTTAGAATGTAGGTAGTAATTTCTGAAACTGCAGATCCGATTCTGATAATTCTTTCACCTAAAGGACTTGGCTATATTATTGCAGAGTGCTATAGATTATTTTTTATTGCCCCACGTATAAATTGCATCCGTGCGAAGGTAGGACTGGTTGCTAGTATTTTTAACTAATTCTACTACTAATTAATCGGTCATAAAATGTATTTTTAATTACACATACGATTAATATCAGAGTTGTGTAACATGTCGATGTAACATAATTTAATATTTAATGTTGTCGATTGTTGCCTCCCTAGTTGGGTAGTTGTCGTATATTTCAAATAAATTAGTTTTCTCTTTTTTAAGAAAGATAACTCCCGCATTAGGAATATTCCTGTGTCGTGGGAGCTTCACAAAGATTCAAACAAAAGACACAAAGAATACCCAGACTCGGGACAACTATTTATGGATCACACAATTTTTTGTCCCGTGTGGGATTCGAACCACTCGGCACGGTGTAGTGGCGAGGGGACCACTTAAACCGTTGCGCCAGTCAGAGTCACTTTATTGTCTTCGTGATATTAAAAGCCTTAAAATGATAAATTGATTCCTTATTATTGCCCCCAACGTAAAAACGAGGGGTCCTATAATTTTAACATGTGTTTCTGTGTATTTGTGTGTCTGTCATATTTCCGAAACGGATGGACCGATTTCGATTTTTGTTTGAAAGGTGACTTGATCGAGAGTGTTCTTAGCTATAATTCTATAAAATCTGTTCAGCCGTTCGAAGATCATCATCTTTTTTCTATTCGTTAATGGGATTTTTGAGGCGGGGCTATTTTAAATGTATGTCATACTTTTTATTTTCAATTTTCACGTTTATTTTTATTTTTAAATGTAAATCGAAACATTAAAACCGTCGTTATATATCTATGAGACTATAAATTTTGTAAAATGTAACATCCATTTATTTCGATTCATGGAAAGTCAACGACGCTCAAAACCACTGCACTTGTTACCTACTAAAACAGCTTGGGTCCACAAAAGTATATACTCAATGGCACCAAAACTTAAAACAAATTACCTGAATAAATTTAAGTTAGCAGTGTTATAAATGACTTTAAAGCTAAACTTTTTGACTTATTAAATGACAAATCATAGTGTTAAGGAATATTTAGAAGACATATTTACCTAAATTGCTTTTATTTTTTGAGTTCCGTACCCGAAAGATAACCAACGGCACCCTATTACTAAGCCTCCGCTGTCCGTCTATCTGTTTTTTTTTTTGTTTTGTTTTTTTTTAAAACAACTCCCGCATTAGGAATTACTCTTGTGTCGCGGGGGACTTTACAAACATACAAATAACGGACACAAAGAACACCCAGACTCAGGTGGGAATCGAACCCACGGCCTATGGCATAGCCGTCAGGGTCACTAACCACTAGGCCAACAGGCCAGTCAATCTTATTTTTTATCCGTCTGTCAGCGGGCTATATCTCATGATCCGTAATAGGTAGACAGTTGAAATTTTCACAGAATATGTATTTCTGATGCCGCTATAACAACAAATAATAATAAAGTACGTACATAGTATTAAATGATTATCTTTATAAGAACCGTTAAGTGCTACAATAGGTTGGTTGACTTTTCTGAACTTATTCACCACTATGCCGCATGTATTTAATCAAATACTTTCTAAACATTGGTTGTAATTGGTTTAATAACTGTGTATATGCACTTCATGACGTGTTGTGTGTGATGTAGTATTATAGTTAGGTATAGTATATAGTATAATATAGTTTTTATCTTTAATACTGTTTGTTTTATGATTAAAAAAAAAATCTTGTATGGTGGTGCGGAACCCTTCTTGCGCGAGTCCGAATCGTACTTGACCGGTTTTCTTGTTATATCACATATTTTTCAATTACCAATTATTTACCATCATTGACATTTAATACCATTGACATTTATTATTTTTCTACATTTTATTAATTTCACCTGCGTTTATGCTCAATGCTCCGCTCCTAAGACGCGTAGCGTGATGTTACATAGCCCATAACCTTCCTCAATGAGTACTCATTGAGGAAGGTTATGGGCTATGTCTATAGTCTATACAATACAAAATAAAATTCAAAAAATCTGTCTGATAGTTCCTGAGATTATCGCGTTGAAACAAACAAAACGCGCCTGATATACAGGCGAGAATGTAAACATAAATATGTTGGAAAGAAATACGATCTTCAAAACCTTCAAGAAAAGAACGCATTCCACCTCAAAGGCAACGCCCTTGTGACTCTTGAGTTGCAAATGTCCAAAGGCAATGATAGTCACTTACCATTATGTGACTCATCGGCTCATTTGCCCCTGTACCATAAAAACTGTCAGTAGTAGGACTACACGTCAGAAATGAAAACACACACACATTTATATATATGTATCTAAGCGTGACGGTCACGCGAGTTCAGTGCTCTTCCCCATTAGACCAGTAAAATTTGCTCATTGGAGGGCTAAATGTGGATATAATTCCTTACAGGTAGGTAGCCACATAGTTCAGGGTACGTATTTATGGATTAAAAACATATCTCTAAATTTCCTCCCAGTTTAGAGTCGCGCATTATTTATCAATTAACGTTTTTCTGATAAAAAATCATGTAGTTTACAATACACGTTTGGAAAACAAGTTTACCGTTATCTATACACTATACTTTTAACAATTGACTGGCCTGTTGGCCTAGTGGTTAGTGACCCTGACTGCTATGCCATAGGTCGTGGGTTCGATTTCCACCCGAGTCTGGGTATTCTTTGTGTCTGTTGTTTGTATGTTTGTAAATTCCCCCGCGACACTGGAGTAATTCCCAACGCGGGAGTTGTCTTTAAAAAAAAAAGAACAATTAAATGACAATAACATTAATCGATTAATGTTTCGGGCGGCAAATTGTCCGTCTTCATATAGCCTATAAAACGTATGTCCTTGCATTCCTTTATTGTAAATCGGCTTAAAGCTACGCTTAAAAACCCCGATTTTTCATGATTTTTATCCGAAAAACGTTAATTAAAAAATTATGCGCAACTCAAAAACGGGAGGAAACTCACAGATATGTTCTTAATCGATCAATACATAACCTGAACTATGTGGCTACCTGTAAGGAATTACATACAACACTTTTTCTAATTTTACTGGTCTACATACCTACCAAAACTGTGTAGTCACAAGTATTAAGTAAATTTTTTATGTTGCCTAGCAGCTCTTTGATTTTCTTTTTCATTTTAGAACAATGTTATGTTACATTGTCCGCACATTAAATTGCGCTTATAAGCAATGTAACAAGTAACTTTGTAAAAAAAAAACCATGTTGAAAAAGAGTCTCCTTGCAGTTTCTTGCCTGTGCTTCTCCATAGGATCAACATTTTGATACAGGCAACTACCTTCACGACCGACTTATACTGACTGACTCCTCCTGACAATTCAAAAATACCTACAATGGGTTTACTTGAAATAAATAATTTTTATTTTGAAAAGCGTCCAATGTGCCCAAAGAAGTTTTCACTTCAAAAAAGGCTGTCAAATACAGTAGGTATTTACTCATTTTTAAAAGCAGAACAATCGAAATCTGGACTAGTTATCTTATCGTAAAAACGCAAGTAGCGCTCCGAGTTAAGTTTCTGATAACCCTAGGCCATGTTATCGATGAATGTTCCGTTAGACGTCTAGACGATAGGACGCGTGCGCTTGCCAAGAATTATTTATTTACAATGGATTTCCTACATTTGTTTCATTATTTGAGAGAAAACAATGATGTCAAAGGAAGTTCTAAATGCGGTTAGTGATGTGCTTTTATAAAACTATTAGATTTTGCGCACGGCTGCGTTTGCGAAGTGTCAATTTAAACCGAGCAGCAAAATGCGCAACCACTTTTAAACTGTGAATTAAATATAAACCTCATTGTTAATTTGGCCGTGAGTTTGTTTGCCCGATTTCTTCTCACAAGGCTCAACCGCTTAACCTTTCGGAAACGGGCGGTTATAGATCGAAACAGGCAGATATGATATTATGTTAAGTATCCATTTTTTTTTCTTTAATAATTTTACATTTGACAAAGCAAACGTGTGTTGATCTATAATTTTTAGTTATAATAATATTTTTTTAAATTAACCATTTCGAATAATTGATGATCAATTTGATGAAATAAAAATTTTGAATTTGAATGCACAAGCTATTTATTTAGCTACAAGCACACGTCCAAACTTCAGCGACTGCTCGAGCATAGCGCGTAATACGGTGTGAGTTTCGGCAAATAACAATAACTTGACACACCTCACAAACGTTTTGTCCTAAACTAGGCAGAACCTGTACTATGGTAACCAGACTGCTGATAAACATACTTATATATTACTAAATACATACATATTAGATAAATTAATGCACACACAGAAAAAAATATCATGCTCATCACACAATTATTTCTCCTGGGTGGGAATCAAACCCATAACACTCAATGGCGTAGTGGCGAGGCGACCACTTTAACTATTGCGCCACCCGTGCAGTTTATCCGCTCTATCTGAGTTGATCCTAAAATTTAATTTTCTTACCCCAGAACAGTTTTTTTGGATGAAAAATAACCCTATATATCCTTTTATGCACCCCTAACAACGTGTAGACAATTTCATGATAATCGGTTGAGTAGTTAAGCGTGAAAACGTAACAAACAAACAAACTCACATTCGCATTTATACATATGTAGCATATCTGGTGGCAAGCGGTTAGGGGTCGGCCATTAGTCACGTGATGTTTTTTGAGCAACTTTTTAACCCCCCCCCACCCTCCTGGTGACAGCCCCCCTCCCTTCTGGTGATAACCCCCCTAGCGAAAATCACGTGTATTTTAATTTTTAACATATTAAACATTTTCAGATTATAATACAGAAATAATGGCATGTTCTACGAAAAATAAATACACGTGATATTTCACTACACCCCCACTCCCCTTGTGATATTTCTTAATTTTTTTCCTCCCCCCTTTCGATCACGTGATTAATGGACAATCCCTTACCGGTGAACTTAGCTGTGAACACTCGCAACATCAGAAGCATTTATCTGGACAGGAAGGCAAACTGAACTTCCTCAAAAAAGAACTACTTATTAACTAATATAATAATGCTGAATAGTTTATATGTTTAAACGCGCTTATCGCTGGTACTACATGTTGGATAAAAAAAAAATATATTGTATAGAGTATTCATTGAGGATGGTTATAGGCAATGTAACATCACACGACCCTTAGGAACGCAGCAGTGACCATAAACGCGGGGGCCGGCTAGGTAATAATATTTTTTTCGTCGAGGGAGAGCCATGCTTCGGCACGTATGGGCCGGCTCGACCGGAGTGATACCACAGCCTCACAGAAATCCGGTAGTGAAGCAATACTTTCATTGCTTTTAGCCGAGTAAGTGAGGTTACCGGAGGCTCTAACCCTTCCCTCTCGTTCTCTACCCTCTTCGCCCCTTCCCCTACTCCCACCTTAAAGGCTGGCAATGCACTTTGTGACTCTCGAGTTACAAGTGCCCATGGGCGGCGGTAGTCATTTACCATCAGGTGACCCGTCTGCTCGTTTGCCCGCTATACCATAAAAAAATATATTGAATGGTTTGTAGATACGAATATCAGTCAGAATAAATATTTTCTTGTTAAACACTTTTCAGAGGGTGATTTTTAGTTTTAACACTTTTTTTTTAAATCTTAACGGTTGATCATTAATATGTTTTCTGTTACAGCCGATACAGATCCTCAGAGACGAGCGTTGATAAAAGAAAAAACTAATAAATACCTATCTTACGCTGAGGAGATATACAAGAACCACTTATGTGATGTTGATCAAAGTGTAAGTAGGAATATTATCTATAATTCGATTCTTTTTATCGTGTGGAACCCCCACGGGGTATGTTGGACTCGAACCGACTAAAACCACATGGTATTCTGTTATTTACCCTAGTCCAGGGGTCGGCAACCTGCGAGTCGCATGCGGCTCTTTCGATGTAAAGTTGTGGCTCTCTAGTTCCATATGTAAAAAAATATTATTTACTATCAAAGCTCTTACAACCGTGCAATATATGCATAATTGAGTACTATGATATAGTATACTAACTTTTAAACTTTCGCGTTCCATGATATAATTATGTATTTATACGGGAATTAACGCGATCCCGAAAAGGTATTACATACCTCTGAATTGCATGACGTTTCGACCAGGTTGCACTGGCCGTGGTCACAGGCTGACTCTAAGAGTCAGCCTGTGACCACGGCAACGTGAACACGGCGGTAATACCTTTTCGTGATCGCGTTAATTCCTGTATTAATACATAATGATATAGTGTGACTGAGATTTTTAATTACATTTTGATTCACATGTTTATCTATAAAAAAGAAAGGTCATCCAATTCCTTTTACGGCGAACAACATTTTAATTACAATTTCTATCCGCAACAACCCTCAAATATAGGTCATTAAATTTATAGGGGCGCCACTTGTATTTACAAGTTTAATTGGCTATTTAAAAATTTTAAAATTTTGTAAATTAACTTTTGGCTCTTCCGGCTCAAAAGTTTGCCGACCCCTGCCCTAGTCTCATGATGTTCTTTAAAATGTTACTATTTATTATTGGTAGTATTACTATTAAAGAATATTCTACATAGTTATATGTACTTAGGTGCCTAGGTATAGTCTTACGGAAAACTGTCCTAAAGAACCATTAAATATCTGATTGTTTTATTTCTATAAATTTTAAAGACAACAAATTTTCCGTACATTTCATACGAGAATTGTAATAAAGCATAATGATCTATGATCTGAGGCTTACGTGTAAAAGATATAGGATCCGAAGTCATTAACGATACAAGAAAAAGATAGCAAGAAAGATAAATTCCTTTCGTGTTGCTACGCAAGTCTACTTGATTAAATAAAACTGTTTAAATTGTATGATCAAAACACAGGATTCTTTGTTGCACCTTTGAAAATAGACCTGGTATAATTATGTTAACGGAAATTAACGCGATCACGTATTTAATAGATGTTACAGGCCGTGGTCTCAGGCAGACAGCCTGTGACTACGGCCTTTGCATTATGATCGAAATGTCAGGCAAATGAATAACTAATCAATCATTTATTGCATCATATGTCACATTAAAGATGTGGATAAATGTGACTCTAATAGGCTATAGCAATACATAGGAGACCGACCCATTTCATAACTATTCAATTGTCAATTGTAAATTCTAGAGTTATCACATTGTCAAGTTAAATTAATTCAATTTACTATGTTTTTTTAAATTTAATTTTATTTATTTACCTAACATCAGCAATCATTGAAAAAATCTTTTAAATTTATGGAATCCCACTAATATTATAAATGTGAAAGTTTGGATGGATGGATAGATGGATGGATGGATGTTTGTTACTCTTTCACGTAAAAACCACGAAACCGATTGCGATGAAACTTGGTATGTAGATAGCTGGAGACCTGGATAGGCTACTTTTTATCCCGATATTCCCACGGGATTGGCTAGTACCAATTAAATACGTAATCGTGCTAATTGACGGGCCTGTTGGTCTAGTGGTTAGTGATCCTGACTGCTAAACCAGAGGTCGTGGGTTCGATTCCCACTCAGGACAAATAATTGTGTGATGAGGACGATCATATGTTCTGTGTCTGGGTGTAATTTAATAATAGAAATATAAGTATGTTTATGAGCAGTCTGGTTACCAGAGTATAGGCTCTGCCTAGTTTGGGATCAGACGGCCGTGTGTGAGGTGTCTCAAGTAATTATTATTATTAATTCCCGTAACATAATAATAGTATCATGGAACGCGAAAGTTTAAAAGTTAGAGCAGACCTAGTTTCGTTATGCCTAAGGCACGTTCTTGCGTGGCAAAGGGTATCCACTACGAGCAGCAGCCCGTTCTCTAAAATGCCTTATGCCGCGTTCCAATAAACAAGAAACGATTCGTTTTGCTTATGGACGGTAAAATTTTCATTGAAAATTCAACGAAATTTTCACAACAAAACGAATCGTTTCTTGTTTATTGGAACGCGGCATTAAAGAACTTTTCATCTTACAGTTACTGCCAGAGCGAGACGACAACATCCGACCTCTCCACTGTCCGATCCCGCTTTCGATGCTCAAACGGCCTTATGAAGATTTGGCGTTATACAGAGTACTCGCAATATTAGGGTCGAGTATTATGCTTGTCCATAGACAGGAACAGGCTTATTATGCAATGAAGGTAAAGATAAAAGTCACTTTTTTTTTGTCACAGATAAACAATTACAGGAGTCACTCGCGCGGTACTAAGGATATCTCCCTCCCGTTGTCAATTCTTAAAGACGAGGTTTATACAGAGAAGTCACACAGCATAGAAATAGAAGAACGACAGATTCGTATACGTACAATTACGCAAATTTTTCACGCAATTTAAGAAAATTATAAATGTATTTTTATCGTGGGAGAGCCATGCTTTATACCCGTATTGCGCGTATGGGCCGGCTCGACCGGTGTTATACCACGGCCTCACAGAAAACCGGCAGTGAAGTAATGCTAGTATTGCTTTTCGCCGAGTGAGTGAGGTTACCTGAGGCCCTAACCCTTCCCTCTCCCTCACACTTCCTCGCCCCTTATTCCCCCTTCCCCTACTCCCACCTTAAAGGCCGGCAACGCACTTGTGACTCGTGAGTTGCAGGTGCCCATGGGCGGCGGTAGTCATTTACCATCAGGTGACCCGTCTACTCGGTTGCCCTCCATACAATAAAAAAAACACTTTTGCATTTATTTATAGGCTTCATTAATCGCTTGCCAGTCGACGGGCCAGAAATAACAACTGTGACTTCGTAAACACCAACTTATCTTATCCACTAGCTTTGCCATCAAAAGTGTTGACTAAATTAACTGCTTGAATAATAATAATAAGTAAATTCTCCCTTTATCCATTCCAGGTGATACCCAACTTATCTTATCCACTAGCTTTGCCATCAAAAGTGTTGACTAAATTAACTGCTTGAATAATAATAATAAGTAAATTCTCCCTTTATCCATTCCAGGTGATACAAAAAGTACCAAATAACTTAACAGAATTTGACGAATACTTCCTTCGAAGGACCAACGAAACTCGACAACCGGTACTACCTACCGTCATACCGTACATGGTCCCTTTACACGCGTATATCGAAACCACCAACTTAATATTCCTCATACTAGCATATGCCCCTGGGGAAAAACTAGTAAACTACATACAAAATTACTCAAAGTCAACTCCAACAACACCTGCTAGAGAAGTTAACCTAGAGAATGTATTCACAGAGCCGAAGAACAAAAATGTTGATACGACTGATAGTACTGTTGTTGTCGTTGACAACAATAATGTTGAAGGTGACGTATCTGTTACTGAGTTGGTGCGGAATTCTCAGAAGTTGTTGTTGAATGTTGATAAGGCATTGACGGAGGGGAAGACTGAAGAGGCTGTTGTTGAAAATAAGGCTGTCGATAATGTGTGTGGGACCCCTTGCAGTAATAAGGTTAGTATTTATTTTCTTAAATTGATTAGATTTTATGCGGGGGACTTTGTTTTATTGTATATAGTGAAAATGTATTTCAGTTGTCAGTCCGAGGTCGTCAGGTGATACCTCCGTCGGCCGTGTGCAAGTGGGCAGCCGAGGTGCTCACCGCCTTAGAGAGCTTGCACAACTGTGGAGTTATATGCAGGTATATATCTGTATCAAGTTCATATTTTATGTTTTACAATTATGTTTCCATAAAAAAAATTAAAAATAGTTTAGGGATTGCCCATTAATCACGTGAGGCTCAAAAGGGGGGAAGGGTTCGGAAAAAAATCACGAAATATCACAAGGGGGGTGTAATGAGATACCACGTGTATTTATAAATCTTATAAATAATATTTTGAAAATTTTAAATAAATTTTGAGCTAAAAAAAATACACGTGATTTTGGCTAGTGGGGGATAGTCTAAAACCTCACCACGTTTCACCAGGGGGAGGGGGGTAAAAACATCACGTGATTAATGGACGACCCCTTACCTTACTTACTTTATGCTTGTATGAAAAAGTTGAGTTAACCTGAAAAATATGGATAAAAAAACAAACTGCACATTTCTAAACATTGTTTAGAAACGTGCAGTTGCATTGAATGTATTATCAATTTATTTCATGCCCATTTCAATGATTTTATTTTGTGAACAAATCCGGCTGTCCATGTGGCTGACATTTTACGAAAAAATTAACTTTAGCCCTCAATTTTTATGTTCAATTTGTGAGTTTTAAAATTAGATTTCTGTACTAAAAGTGTAGCCGTTAACGCTATTCACGAGGCTTCCTACACGGCCATAAAATATGGCCACACCCAACTTATATTTTCCTATTGTTCATTACAGAGACCTCAACCCATCAAACATACTACTTGGCGAGCGTGGTCAAATAATTCTAACATATATGATACACTACCCAGGAGTTGACATGCAACTACACAAGCTCAATACATACAACATGTACATCGCGCCTGAACTGTACGACAACAGTATAGACGATGTTCTATCAAAAGTTTGTGACTTTTGGAGCTTCGGGGCTATTATGTATGAACTGCTATGTGGAGAGGTCAGTATAAAAACAGATTAATTAATAGTGCAACAGATGGCTCATTTCAAAATGACATTTAAGTAAATATCAACTCTCGTAGCAAAGGAATAAAGAACAATTTTGGTTGCGCTTTGCTTCGCGTTTGTATCTTTAAATTATATTTACTACACCTAATATTAAATCATTAAATGAATGGGAAATCTAAACAGTGATAATTTATATTTACTTTCATGAAATTTTAAATTTCTGATTAAAAAAACTAGTTTTCACTATTTCAATATTCGGTACAGTGTTTCTTATATTCTGTATATAGATTATATGTTTTCAGCCTCTGTCCGTCCACCACAGGAGTATCTTCACAACACACACAATACTGCATTTACCTGACTGTTTGTCTGTTGAAGAGCAATCTCTACTCACACAGGTAAATAAACTGCTTTTTGATAACTGAAATTAGCATGCAGTTACAATAACAATATTTGAAAAAAACTATCCGTTTACAAGTTTTGACCGTTTGGATTTCTAATTATTTTCACCTCTGTTTTTCATAAAAGTAGGTGGAATGTATAAAGTTAAAGATTTTAAATCGTACATATTTTTTGAAGTGAAATCTTATTTAGGCACGTTTGTGCACTTTTACTATGGGGAAAAATCACTGAACTCGTGACCGTCATGCTAATAATACATATATAGATCCACTAGAGGGCGCTAATCTAAACATTGAGTTTTGTCAGCTTCTTATTAATTAATCTTTAAAAAATATGTTTTCCCTTCTGACGTGCAGTCCTACGACTGACAGTTTTATTTTTAAAATCCATAAAAACTAACTTCGAATAGTTTTAAAGTTAGTTTTTATAGATTTTCTCAATAACTGAGTGAATAGTTCCAAAATAAAAAAATACGTAAGTACGATTTAAAACGCGTTTATGAGAAACCGAGGGAAAAATATCCGGAAATTCAAACGGTCGGTTCAAACGGAAAGTTTATTTACTACGTGTCTTATTCCCAATGCTTTCACCATTTTAGCATTATCAAAGATTTAAGCTTAAGCTATTATTGAAGTAATCTTCAGACCAAGTGCCAATGCCAATTCGAGCTGAAGTCTGTTGTGAAGCATCCTTAATCCTATTTCTATGTATCGAGCGTAGATATAAACTTATTTATAACATTATATCAGAAGCTTTAATATTGAATGTTTTGCTTCTTCCTGCAAAATGAGGAACCCTAATTACAACCCTTAATTCACCCTCTTAGGAGCTTTTTACGTGTATAATATACGTGTACAATTGTTTCGACAATTGACGAACTTCCCATACAAACTTACAACAAGTAATTCACCCGCTTAGGGGTGAAATTAAAAAAAAAAACGCCGATATACGCATGCATTTATTTCTAGAAACAGGCATATTAAATTTCATATGTCTCACTTTGAAAATCCATACAACCGTTCATCCCCTTTACCCCCTTAGGGGTAAAATTTCCAAAAACCCTTAGTGGACATTTACCACATAAAATGCATCAACTGCCATTACTTGAAGTTTGTAGCCCCAGCGGTTTAGGCTCTGCATTGATGAAGCAGTCCGTCAGGACAAGTAATTATATACTCGTGTGTATTACATCATAATCATGTTTAATCCCGATTGTACGAAATACGTCGGTAAAAATATCTTAAATGTAGTCTTGTATTTCGACTAGCTTGACACCGGCCCATTAGCTCAGTTGGTTAGAGCGTCGTGCTAATAACGCGAAGGTCGCGGGTTCGATCCCCTCATGGGCCAACTAGTATCTTTTTGTGTTTGTACATTCTATACTTTTTAAAATTTATTTAATTCGGGTTATTTTATTGTTATTTACTAGTCCATAATTTTATTTGCATATTTTTTTTTATTATCTTTATATTATAATTTTAAATCTTAATATAAGTTCTTGGTATAAGTTGAGCTTTTGGTATAATTTGTTTAATGTTTTCAACTATTGCTACTACTACTGCAGAAATTAACAAAATTTATCTTATTTTAAATCGGTATCGTGTTTGTCATAGACATATCGCTATGATGACTGCATATATATGTATATTGCAATGACCGGGGAACCTCGGTTTCCGGGTCGATAGGATCTCTATTGAGAGGAGACTAAATAAAAGATTAGGCAGGCACAACTGACACTGTAATCAGACTCAGAATGATTATATAACGACAAATTGCAATACATCAAATAAATTAATATTTCTTGAGCGATTCGTGCATCCAGCACGACGTCTGTCACATCAGTCTTCCAAAACGATTGTCCTTTCTTCCTCTATTTCGAATCTTCTCAAAACTATTTAGAATTTTTATAAATTTGAGTTCGGCTCCAAGAAGTTTTCATTCCAATCGAAGAAGGATACAAGCGGCGCACATCCGCTCATCGAGGCTCATCACAACAATATTTTCAATTCGTATCTTATTATTATTGAATCCATATTAAATGCTATATGCTTTGGAATTGTTCATTAGTCACGTGAGGCTCAAAAGGGGTGATCCCCTCGGAAAAAATCACGAAATATCACAAGGGGTGTAGTTTTTCGTAGAACACGCGATTATATCTGTGTTTAAAGATAATATTTAAAAAACTCTAAATATATTTTGAAATTAAAAAATTACACGTGATTTTGGCTAGGGTTAGTCTAAAACCTACCACGTATCACCAGGGGAGAGAGGGGATTAAAAATGTGCTAAAAAACATCACGTGATTAATGGATGACCCCTAATATAAAAATGTTATGAATCGCTAAACAAAATCGAAATATCTCCTATATCAGCAATTTTCACACCATAACTACCCATGCTTTCATCTATTTATTGTCGTCTTTGTCCATCCAAAAGGTTGCCTTTAAGAGATTCCTTTTAGCGATAAGGCCGCCCTTATTCACCAGATGCATATATATTCCTTGTAAACAAATTGTGAACATCGTAGGTTTATAAACAATCAATTTGACTCGCCTGTTGGTCTAGTGGTTAGTGACCCTGACTGCTAAGCCAGAGGTCGTAGGTTCGATTTCGATCCCCACCCAGGACAAATAATTGTGTGATGAGCACGATCATTTGTTCTGTATCTGGGTGTAATTTATCTATAATATGTATGTATTTAGAAATATGTAATATGTTTATCAGCAGTATGGTTACCATAGTACAGGCTCTGCCTAGTTTGGGATCAGACGGCCGTGTGTGAGATGTGTGGAGTTATTATTATAATCTCCCGATATTATAAACTGGCGACGTGACGGTGACATATCTATTCTATGATTTAAAATCCGAATGTACTCAACTATTTGTTCAACAATTTAAAGTGGGAGAACCGGAGCCCCTAACCCTTCCCTATCCCCCTCTTCCCTTCTTCTCCCACTCCCCGCACACTCTTTCTCCCCCCTTTTCCTCCGCCCCCCCCCCCCCCCTTTCCCCTACTCGAAGTTTAAAGGCCGACAACGCACTTGTGACTCCCAAATTGCAGCTGCTCATGGGCGGCGGTAGTCACTTACCATCAGGTCACCCGTCTGCTCGTTTGCCTCCTATACCATAAAAAAAAACAGTTCAACCGCTCCTATCCACACCTGTCTGTAAGAGCCTATATATCGAACAACTTTTTGTTTCAGCTTCTCACATACGATCCATCCGAACGTCTAGGTTCAGGGCAGGACGGTATAGAAGAAATTAAACGCCACCCTTACTTCAAACATATAGACTGGCAGTACATATACGACAGCTGGTCAGTGCCCGACTGACGCAAGCCTCGGGAGGGACAGAACCAGGAGGAGAAGGACTGAGTAGAAGTAAGGAAGTCTTTTGTAAGATGTTTCAAGATAAGTGGCGTTTGTACTATGACGGGGCAATTAGAGTCAGCTCACACAGAGACGAACCCGGAGTCTCTTTAAGCTTCGTCGCGTCTCAGTGTGAACAGACCCTTAGATTTAGTTGTTTTGGATTATGTTAAATTGTATTAAAAGGGATTCGAACTCACGATAATTTACTATTTTTTGGCAATTTTGGATTTTGACACTAGAAACTTTGAATGTCTATTTTACTGCCGTGAGGTAAATTATATTTTATCTATAACATGTATATATTTAGAAATATATAAGTATGTTTATTAGCAGTCTGGTTACCATAGTACAGGCTCTGCCTAGTTTGGGATCAGACGGCCGTGTGTGAGATGTGTGAAGGTATTATTATTATTTGGTAAAAATTTTGCGCAACGCTCTCTCTAAATAAGAATAAAAAACATTAAAATGTGTACAAATCATTATAGTCATAATTCCTAGTCATACCTTCGTTAATCTATTGGTGTATACTGCGCGTGCCTTATATAGGTATTTTTAATGTTGTTTATGTATATTGTTGGCATGTCTATAATTTAAAAAAAATGGTGGTCATGAACGTACACAAAAAAAAAAATCCGACGAATTGAAATCACTAAAAACTTTTTTGCAGATATGATATAAAACACTTCATAAACACAAGGAGCAATGAATTTAAATGTCAGATTTGAAATTTTTGGATGTCAGATTATATTCTTTATTAATATCCATGCGTAAGTCGAATATCGCTTGACAGTTATACTTCTTTTACATTCCTTTACGTCTGTGTTAATAGATTATACAGAATAACGTTACTTGTTATTTATCTCAAATTCTCAACACAGTCACAAATAAATTAAATGTAACCAATAAGTATTGCATCATACATTTACATCTATGATGTGAAAGTGGGTCATAATGAAAAATTATCGACTGTAAATGTATTTATGATCTTGCTAATGTAAAATAACCACGCTTTCATACACAGTATACGATGAAGAGCCCTATGCATACACACACTGCAAAAAATTCCGCACAACTCTAGTGGTAACGCAGCCTTAGCACTCTTAAAATACATAAAACGTAATGAAATGAAATTGATAAATAAATGTCATCAGCACACGAATTGTCGTGGGTTCGAGTCCTGGTTCGTAATTCACTTTTTTGCAATATAAAATAATATGAATTGATAAAAAAGAATCGCATGTTATTCACAAATATTGCCCTGTTTATGAAATATTCTTTGTACATGTCTGGATAGAGGACAAAAATAAATTTATAGAGCTTACTAGGTAGTGTGATATCTTAGATACTAGGAAATGTATTTATCTATACAGGGTGTATTAGAAAATAGAACACTACTTAAATGACTGAAAGGGCATGACTCTAGCATGCAGTTACAATAAGAATTAAAAAAAAAAAAAACTATCCGTTTACAAGTTATGACGAAACGGTCATAACTTGTAAACGGATAGTTTTTTTCCAATGTTTTTTATTGTAACTGCATGCTACAGTCATGCCCTTTCAGGCATTTAAGTAAGTGTTCTATTTTCAAATACACCCTGTATAGACTTTTAAGGCGTACCAATTAAAAATATATACGTAAAGCTACTAACACACTGTGGTACACAGCTAAAGATTCTCAAAGTCAGCTTTCAGCCAGTAGGTACGACGCATTTGACTGTTGTTTTGACTATCGATAATATTAAACAATGGACATACTTTTGTAGAGACAAATGAGAGGAAAATGATTAATTTGTAAGTAAGAGAAAAATTTGAATTCAGTCAGAGATTCGCGATGTTTCGAAACATTTTTATATCGTCTACTAGCTGTGCCCGCCGCTGCTTTCCTTGTGTATTACATATTTAAATTTTTGCCAGTGACATTCCAATTGTAAATCGATCAAGCTGTTTTGGACATTAGCCGAAACACATACGGACAGAGACAAAAACAAAAAAAGTTTGGTATAAGTACCGCGTAAATATTCAGATGCATTTAGTAAAAAGCTGTTATTTTGACATTACAAAGACATTACATTAAATAGATTTACTATTAATACCATTATCAGTAATTAGTTTCTTACTACATTTAAATCTATTGGAACATATTTTAATAGCCAAATCAACGAGTTAATGTGTATACCGTGATAATTAATTCCATTATTGCATTGCACTAAATGATTTGTAAAAGTTAGTAAAAGTTTTAATTCGTGAGTATTTACTGTAATTAATTTATAATATCATGTTATTATTAGTTAATTACAATTTATATATCTAGAAATGTTCTGACGTCTTAAACACAAGTCCAAACCTCAGTTTAAAAGGTTAAAATGATCCACATAATCCTACTGATGCCTTTATAACGCATTATTTCTATGTCTGAATAATTCTTTAAAAAAAAAACCGACTTCAACAAAAAAAAACTATTCCATAAAAGACTTATATGGTTTTATCATGAATGCCACTGTCAGAACTGGACCAAATTGAAATAGGACCACACAGGGAGCACCAGCTTTCAAATAAAAAAAGAATCATCAAAATCGGTTCACCCAGTCGAAAGTTCTGAGGTAAGTTCATAAAAAAAAGCACAGTCGAATTGAGAACCTCCTTCTTTTTTGAAGTCAGTTAAAAAAACTGTTCCTATTAATTATGACTTCAAAAAGCCAGCTTTTGTTATTGTAAGTACTAATTAATTAATTAAAGACTTGAAACTAATTTTGTATGTTATTTGTTCGTACGTTCGTAGTAGATAAATGCTGAGTTACATTTTTTTGATGAAGCTAGAATAAAGACAATGTTTTTCTTAAACCCTTATTTCTTTTTTTTATGCATGTTGTATGCCTGTATCTCCAACATATGTGACTATTGGACATTCTGCGCTTACATTATATAAGAAAAAATGCAAAACATGCAGCGGTACAGTGTGTTGGTAGCTTAACGTGAAAAAGTTGCACTCCTAATTTGTGAACCAGTAGTCTAATGTTTATATTTAAGTATTAATAACTGTAAGGAATGTTTATAAAGTATTAATTTCAAATTTATCAGAACTTTTTGTAAATTTCACATAATACACACATTTCATTTAATTATAAAATATTCTGAAAACACCATTAAAAAAATACATAATATACACGATTGTAATAGAATCTCTTTAAAAATTAAGTGGGTACAATATTAAAAAAAAAACTAAGTGTGGAACTTTGCTACGCGGCTTAAATTACACTGGCAAATAAAAAAAAAAGGTTTAACAATAGTAGAAGAAGCTCATGATCTCTGCCTACTCCGAGGGAAGGAAGGCGTGAGTTAATGTATGAATAAAAAAGTTATTAATTTATATTTTTATACATGTATGCTAAATTATTTATCGTTTCTAAAAGTGCCTAACGGCCGTTGTTAACGGGAAAGCTTCTAACATGAAATATAACAGAATATGAAAGCGGAGACTATAACATATACATCTCTGTCGTTTTGATAACGGTATACTTTTTTACTCATGTGTGTATTTCGGAGATGTCCAACTAGTTTGTCCGACCCGACGGGGGCGCTTTATCAAGGGTTTAAGCGACCTACCGTGTCAGTTGCAACGGTAGTGCGGTGCCTGTTAAATTAGACGGGCATCCCCGATATACACACGTGAGTAAAACCGTACCTCCTTAATATGAATATTATCCACAAAAGTTTTAATTCGAACATCCTGACAGACCCGCTCGTCTAGTGGTTAGTGGTCTTGACTGCTGAGCCAGAGGACGTGGGTTGGATTCCCACCCATCATCATCCTTCGCGCCTTTTCCCAATTAAGTTGGGGTCGGCTTTCAGTCTAACTACGATACGGCCGATATTGATATTTTACGTGAAGCGACTGCCATCAGACCTCCACAACCCAAGTACTAGGCGATATCGAAGTTCTGTAGTTAGACAGGTTGTCCGACTTTTTAGGGCTCCAACTACCCGTAACGAATGGCACAGATGTTCATATGGCACCCGGGACCGACGGTTTAACGAGCTCTCCGAGGCAATGAGGGGTCTCAAATGTGTTAAGAATGGTTACCCATCCTAGACTGACCTGGCTAGGATTACTTAACTTTATAATGTGCTAACCTACTCGGTTACCACTTAGCCGCGACCACTCCACGAGCCACCCTAGCCAGGAAGTTTGGATGCCCACCCATGACAAATAATTGTGTGATGAGCACGAGCATTTGTTCTGTGTCTTGGTGTAATTCATCTATAACTAGCAACCCGCCCCGGCTTCGCACGGGTAGCAGAGACACCTTCAACAATAATCAACATAATATTTCAATCAATTTATACAAAATCTTAACAAATTATACACCTAAACCTTCCTCATGCATGAATCACTCTGTCTATTAGTGAAAACCGCATGAACTCCGTTCAGTATTTTTTCAGTTTATCGCGAACAGACAGATAGACAGACAGATGATATGTATGTATTTAGTAATATATAAGTATGGTTATCAGCAGTCTGGTTATCACATATGACTCTGCCTAGTTTAGGTTCAAACGGCAGTGTGTGAGATGTGTCAAGTTAAAAAAAAAAAAATCTCAATAATTATTGAGCAAGATGACGTGCCTTCCGGAGTCATAACTAACTAGCTAACTGGCATATTATATGTATGTTAAGTGCAAACAATTCTCGTAGCAAGTGACACACAGAATTTGTTAACAGCATTGAACAATTAAGTCCTTTCTTGTAATGAAAATTAATGTCATTTAATCATGCATTTATTGTACGGAAAATCTCTAAAAATATGTTAATGTACACTAAGAATTGAGTATTGTATAAGAGGCTTGTTATTTAATTTTACACTGTTCAAAATTTGTTTGATGACGCCTATTTCAGCTTGGTGATTCACTATTTTGTATATTTACTAGAAAATAATCGAGTTGTCTTTGAATTTTCGAAATTTTCAGTAACCAAAGGTCAGATAAGGTACTCACAAAATAGTGTGACGTGATTTCATAAGCTATAAGTCTGAGTTATTATAGTCTACTAATTTTTTAATAAATACACAATATTGTCCATTTCTTTAATGTTTTGTTGTCACATAATTATTTGTTCGGGAATTAACGCGATCAATAGGTATTACCATCGAGATATTATGTACTAGAGAAGCCACTCAGAACAAAATATATGTTCCGTTTTTATTTGAATTAAAACTAAAAAGCGCTGCAGCTCTAAAACAATAATTTGTAGTCAAATCCTACAGTATTAACAAGCAGCGCTCGATCGTTTTTGAGTTGTAGTTTTCTCGCGAGGGTAAGGTCCTAAGTGTTGTGATTTTCATGGCGTATACGCGTGTTGCCCAACGAACTGCTACAAAGATTTGTTTTCACTGCGGTGCAGGGACCGCAGTTCGCGTTACAAACTTTTCCTGGCGGTGTCTACTCTATACGCTAGTAATAATAACTCAGTGGGTATTACATACCTTTGAATTGCCCGACGTGTGACCACGTCCAGTGCAATCTGATCGAAACGTCGATTGATCGCGTTAATTCCCGTATAAATAATTATATATCCTGGAACACGAACGTCTAAAAGTTAATGTTGTTACATATGAAAAGAAATACTATAGAAAGACATTTTAAGTTATTATTTGAAGTAACAGATGCTATAGTGATTACTGAATTATAAAAAGTTTATTTCGTCTTTGTTCTTACGACGAAAAAAGCAATGTGGAAGTGCAAAAAAAAATGAAAACTGCTATTACTTCAAACATTTTTTTAGACGTCGTGCTATATATTTGTAGATAAGAATTACATTCATATCTTCGGATTACTTTTTCTCTGGTAATGTTTTTTGTAAAATCTGTGAAATGTTCAATTTTATTTGTTGTTATTATAAATAATTTTAGTTAGTTCTTACAACATTAAAATTAATCCCACTAATATCATAAATGTGAAAGTTTGGATGGATGGATGGATGTTTGTTAGTCTTTCACGCAAAAACCACTGAGCCGATTGCGATGAAACTTAGTATGTAGATAGCTGGAGACCTGGATTAACGCGTAGGTTACTTTTTATCTAGATATTCCCACGGGATCGGGACTTACGAGGGTGAAACCGCGGGGCGCTGCTAGTTACAATATATTTTTGTAATGAAATAAGCCAATTAAAGTATCAACATTAGGTAATTTATAAAATCATCAATCAATCATCCAGTTGGGCATGAGTCACCCAGGTGAATTAGGTTGGCAGTTTAGTTTACTTACCTTGGTTGTACCCACATGTGTATTTCGGAAACGCCTGACTAGTCCTAAACCCAACAGGGGCCCATTATCAAGGAGCAAATATTCTGTCAGGTTGCATGCATAGGTGCCCGAAATACGCATGTGTATATTTTATGTGTTGAATAAATTTATTTTCTTCTCTATAGAGTGTTAGCCGTGTGTACATCTAGTCTAAATATCTAATAGTATTATGCAATATATTTATTATGTATAATGAAGTAGATTATTTTAGTACAAAATTATATTCATTACAATAATTAAATAACCAAAAAAATAAAAAATAAAAAACAAATTGAAATAATAGCTAAGCAAAGAGCTGTTACTTAAATACGTGTTTCATTTTTAATAGAATATGGAATTTCTAAGACATCGGACTTACGATCAAAAGGTTGTGGGTTCGAACCCCATCCAGAGCACTACTGGCATTAACCCACTCCTCCAAGTACCCACTCCAAGTATTTATCTCAGTTGCAGAAGTTGACGAGGCTACCATTAGGCGTCCGTTACACGCTCAGACAGTGTACGTTACCCCGGCTGGAAAGTGGCTCCTCCTCCCTTAAATATTATTCTGTCACAAATTAAGAGCTATTCGTGTATGTTTACTCTACAGGCGCACATACAATGGTTTTTGAGATACACGATTCTGCAAAACGTTACCCCAGCAGGAAATCCAATATCTCGAAAACCTGAAGACGCACAAATTATATTTTCGGCCCATATTTTTGCACAAATATAAGCTCTCCACCCATCAACAAAATTTATCTCTGCGATAATTAGTTTAGAATTTTCCTACTGGAAGAACGTTACCGCAGTAGGAATCGTTTTTTTTTCGGTTTTTTTCTAAAACGACAACAGGCACAAGTTTTTTATGCGGCGAACATTTACAGCAGATTACGCACTAATTATACGTTCCACACATATCACTCTAGGAGCCACTTTCCAGCTGGGATAATGTACTAAATTAAATTCGTTTATGTTACACGTTCAATATTATTGAAGTGAAAACTTCTTTAGACATGTTGTGCACTTTTACTATAGGGAAAAAGCACTGAACTCGCACCACGCTAATAATACATAATATATATATATAGATCCACTAGAGGGCGTTAATCTAAACATTTAACGCAATTCATATGGTAAGATAAACATAATTGTAATTAAGGTAAAAATTTATAACGTCAATAGTGCTCAACAGCGAAAATCTTTATTCAAAATTTCGTCCGAACGTACGTCAGTTTGATGGGTGTCACTAGTAGATGGCGTCACTTTCTTCAAAAATTAACACTTCTGACTTCTGATCGGCAACTCACAATTACTTATTAACAATTTTTGAAGTGAAAATTTCTTTAGGCACGCTTGGCACTTTTGGTATGGGGAAAAAGCACTGAACGCGTGACCGTCACGCTCAGATGACATGTGTCAGTTATGTCTTCAATTCTCACGTGCAGTCCTACGATTGATAGGTTTTTTGAACTACTTGTCAAACCAAACACTAAATTATATGGCAATAGTGAGATTGCTGTCATAAGTTGATATTTCATGTAAGTTTCTACGAAACATACTAGTAACGTTTACTGAAGAGAAACTATTTTGACTTGACTGTCCTACCGTATAAGAGAAATCACCTGGTACCTGCGTAAGAAGCAATCTACTGCGAAATAAAACTCTATTATACACTATAGGCATAGGTACTACTGAGATTTTTATGGCAAGCTTTAGGTTATATTCTAAGAAACGTACGGTGTATTGGACGACATTTTAGCCTTTACGATGACAATCAATAGTTACGGGAACCGTTATAAGGTTTACAAAAACAAACTAATGCCTGCTGTAAAGGCTAGAAAAGTATTCTTTTAAAAGTAAAATCTTTGTATTTATCACGAATTATTCCTGTTAGATACACTTTTTAAAATCCTGAACAGTTGTTCCTTATTTATTGATACACTTTTCTGTATAGTCGTGCACAAAATAATTATCGTTAAGATGAATTTGTAAAAGAGTCTCTACGAGGAAAGTGTATCTACGAGGAATAATTCTTTTTCACATTAGTGACGTCATAAATGGATGGAAATTCTGATATTATTAGCTTTACTTATGTAAAACTATTTCGATGTCAAATGATACTTTAAACAGTTCTTACTTAGGACTGTAATAACATTGACCTTTAAGAGAAAACAGCCAAGTAGGTCTAGTAAACATTTGTGCTTTAACATATAAACACATGAATGCCAAGAGCTCATTTTAAATTGGTCGGTTGATTTCGCGACGGCTTCGCACGGGTACAAATTATACACCTAAACCTTCCCCATGAATCACTCTGCCTAGTAGTGAAAACCGCATGAAAATCCGTTCAATAGTTGTTCAGTTTATCGCGAACAGACAGACAGACGCGACGACTTTGTTTTATATTATGTAGTGACAAGGCATACGATTTGTGACAAAGGTCAGTCTTATCACTTATAGAAATCCATAACAATTACGGATTGTGCCCATGTAATAGTACAGCCTTTAGTACATACGTATTTTCATTGTAATTTACTCGCTGTGGGAACTGAACACCTACTTGATTTATATTATTTTCGTTAGTAAAATATGAATCATATTCCTATTCATGAAAATTTATTATTTGCATCCGTGACTAACCCTTAAAATTTAATATCTGCAGTTTATTGTAATATGCCTCTTAACCTTAGAACTGGAGATACAACTGGAAATTGATATAGGTACTTGCGTTTTCAGTCATATAGAAATAATAAAAACGAAATTGTTCGAAACAATTATATCCGTTAGGGTTTTTGATACATTTTATTTCAGATCTCCGATAGTTTCGGTTACCGTTATATCCATAACATCTCTGAACTGGATCACTAATCCGGCTCGAAGGACCATGGGACAACCGTCTCTGTCTTCTACGTAGTAGTAAAAAAATCATAATTCGGAGTAATGTACTGTATTTCGGTATTAAATGATGGCGTTTTGGCGTGTTGCGCTCGCGCACGCGCCCAGTGGCAGGTTCATCCCGCAGCCCCTTACACCATGATGCGCTGACAAAGATATACAGCGAGAGTTCGCCTTTATTTCTGTTTATGTCCCTAACACTTGGGACGCGAGCAACACGTTCTAGAAAAGAGACGTAAATACTTTCAGCATAGTCTCTTTGTTCCTATCACATTTCCGTCAGTGTTTACTCGATTGCTGAAAACAGAATATCCTTAAATATCTGTTGTTCAGAATGATCACCCCTTTAGGCGACAGTGTTTTTAAAAGAAAATTATCTAACAAATCTAACGATAAATAGATAGATAGATCTGTAGATCTGATATTTTATAGTTTACGTATACGATGAGTCCTGTCGAATCTCTCCACACATTAATGAGACGTAGGGTTGCCACCGTTTTTTGGAAAAATATAGCATATTTAAAAAAAAACCTGTAAAAATATGATACTCTTTTAAAAAATTCTGGAAAAATATAGTACGCATTAAATTACTACTACTATTATTACTACTACTACTAGTTTTAGCCCGCGGTTTCGCTTGCGTTAATGTAGATTTTGGATATCAATTCAGTTATCCCTTTTGAACAGTACCTACTTTTTCTGGATAAAAAAGGTCAACAGTTGAATAAGCGATGAAAATATAGTATTTTTGTACTATATTATTGTTCTATAATAAATAGTACAATATTGATTAAAATATAGTACGACACTATTATTATAGTACAGCAACCCTAGTGAGACGCCATTTTTTCATGTTCCTTAGCCGTACCGTACCGTGCAAACATAAAAACGTTCAAATGTATAGATTAAAAGATTAGTCAATCAATCAATCAAAAGGGGGTACTGACTCTTATCACACAATCACAGGTATAGTCGTCATCATCATCATCTCTGCCATGAGACTTCCATAGTGAGCGGTCTGGCACCGAATCAATCTAACGACCTAATGCAATTTGACCAAGTCATCGATTCAGATTCAACTGTAGTTGACTGTCAAGTCAAATCGCTTTCTCTTTATTAAATATCAAATTGTGACATCATAAGTCGCTATCGTCAGGAGCGGGCCTTAGGCATTGCGAGGCCTTCGGACGATAGATCTTTGCGGGGCCCTTGTCCTTTGACGAATTTATGTAAATTGAACCTATATTTAATGTTGATGCCTGACGAAGTATGCAAAAGAATATAGTTTTAAAATTGTAAAAACGAAATTGATATAACTTAAATCTTACCTTCACTTTTCTATAGAATTAGGTATTCACTAAGCCTTTATCGACTCTACCCTACATTCTAACCCAGACAGCGGTTTCAGCATTAAAGATGTTAAGTGTGCTTTTAGAATAGCCCATTAAACTTCAGCCAGCAAAGGGGTTTTTCTACTTGGGTTGTCGTCGGCCCTGCGAGGCCCTGGACGGTTGTTCTGCTTGCCACCCCCTAAGGCCGCTACTGGCTATCGTTAACTACTGTTACGGTAGTATTAGAACCTGCAACCATTTGATCGCAAGTCCTAACTATAATGTTTATTTATTTGTAAATATGTATACCTATTATATCTTGTTTATCTTTTAGATCAGAACAGTGAATATTAAAGCTTAATAAGTACATGGAATCATCTTTTAATTTAACATTAATATTGCAGCTCTCTGTCTGTTATAGGTACCCCTGCCTCCTCCCCTACCTATCTATCTGTATCTGATTATCAGTATCTGACTGTATTACTTGTAATAAAGAAATGGGACATAATATATATACTTTGGTTTTGTTTTATTTATTATTTACCTATAGCTTCCGCCCGCGCTTTCGCTCTCGTTAACATAAGAGATTTTATCAATCAAATTTTGGTACCTATCCTGCGGGAACAATACCTTTTGATCTGTGAGTCCTTTTCTGAAGTTACCGACATAGCTCGCAGAATAAGCACGCTTAAGTGGCAATGGGCTGTGACCGTCGTACCTCCGTGATACGCCGAAGCACCGACGACCGCTGGAGCAGACAGGTTTTAGAGTGGAAACCGCGAATTGGTAAAGGGAAAGTAGGAGCCACATGGACCGACGACCTGAGGAAGGTAGCTGGTAAAGACTGGATGCTATGGCGTAGGTACATTGGGAGAAGCCAGCAGTGGTCTAGGTTATTGATGCTAAGTGTTGGAAGTCGGTTACCATCCTCATCTTCTATTACCCAATATTCTAACTTACGAAATACTAAATAGGAATAGCTTGTACCCCCCTCCCCCAAGATAAGGTCATATAGAGATTTTTTAAACTCCCTCTTCCTCCCCGGACCTTTACTTAAGTAGTTAATGGTTTGAAACCTCCCGGAGTTATCACCTCACCTTGACTAAATGAAAAGGTGATACGTGATAAGACTCGAAACTCGAATCTACTAAAATCACTCAGTGTTCCGTCCCGGAGTCTTATTGCCGATTTAATTGAACATTTACTTAGAGTGTTACGTAAAAGCGCTTCCGTTGTATTTTATTATGCCATGACAGTAATCAGTAATTAACTACTGATTGATTTCACTGTCTACTTGTATCTTCGTATTACGCAATAACCTACCTAATGCCTACTAATTACTAATAGCTACTATTTAGCATTTTAAGGCCATAACTCTCGAATAAAATGGTGTCTGGTGGGTGTTGTTAACGTCTTTAGTTTTTTTTTTATAGAGTAAGGAAACCAATCTGCATACGGCTTAATACGAATTTCCATCTGTAAATTCGAATATTTTTATATTTGGTTGCTTATTTGATGTGTGTTACGAATGGTTTTTTTTAATAAATATATAAATATATATATATAAATATAAATATACAACTAGTAAAAGTAATGTTTCCACAGATCGGGAACATTTTTTTTTCTGGATAGAGTTACCCTACCCTGGCAATATGTATGCAAAATTTCATGATGATCGTATGAACGGTACAGCAGCGCATGAAATAGAAACAAACAATCATTAATTTTTATAAATGTACTAGCAACCCACCCGGTTTCGCACGGGTAGCTAAGCATGTATTGATTTTTTCCGACATCTTCAACAATCATCGTCATATTTCATCCATTTTACACAAAACCTTAATGAATTGTATACATAAACCTTCCTCATGAATCACTCCGTCTATTGCGATGGTGAAAACCGTATGAAAATCTATTCGGTAGTTATCGAGTTTATCGCGAACAGACTTACAGACGCGGCGGGGTACTTTGTTTTTATGTAGTAATATAAAGATAAAAACATTATAAATTTGGGTGGAATTTGCAAATATTTAAACAATAGAAATTCAGACTTCAAAATTTATTGACGTCAGTAAGGGCAAAGTGTATTGTGTTAAAATTGCGACCTAAATAAAAGTCAGGGAAAAGCTGCAATAGATGGTCTTATACTTGCCCTAGGCCTTAAATTAAATCTGATTTTATTAGCTATCCGTACAAATAAACGCACCTTCACGTGACGCATAGTCTGCCTACTGGTCCTTTCTCTGCAATCATTCAATAGATTATGCATACCTGCGTAATTTTCCCTCGGCACGTACAGAATATCGCCTGGACAGTTTATAAAACACTCACAGTTACAGAGGCTGTATTATGTAGTGAACGCAAAACGCTAGGGTCCCTCCATTTACTAAATACTTGCCACAGGCCACACACAATTATAGTTACCTAATATTTGCAAACTTTGTTGAAATTATTGACAGTTAAATTATACAAATCACGTAACTGTGTTGACGGAAGTGAGGAACCGTATTTTTACGTGAGTGACAGCGGCTGGTTAAGGTTGAGGTTTCTATTTGAGGCTCATTTGTGACTCACTAGTTGTAGGAGTAAAGAAACGTTAGATTTTTGAAGTGAAGTGAACTTCTTTAGCGGCGTTGGGCACTTTTTGTAATGGCTAAAAAATGTAAAATCGCGTCAGGGCACGTGACCCTGATCGAAAATGTATGGAGAATGTGTCCGAGTGTCAAATATTTAAAAAAAAAAAAATTTATGAGGAGTTTCTTATACTTACATGTACAGCGTCAGAGAGGGAGGGAGGGAGGTAAAGTGGGAGAGAGAGAGAGAAAGAGTTATTTTTATGTTAGGACAGATGGACCGACGACCTAAAGAAGGTAGCTGGGAATTAGGATAGATTGGATGGGGAAGGCGGAGGACTAGGTGCTATGGCGCACATTGGGAGAGGCTTATATCCAGCAGTGGAAATAGGCTAATTGATTGTACTGTCATAAAAATACTACGGAGCTAATCGAATACAGTTCAATCAATTGGAATCCGTTAAGCGAGTATCTGTCGATGAACAAAGTATAAAATTAATATGGCAAAAATGTTAGATGCAACGCTCGAAACATTTAGGCGAGTGCCATCTAGCGTTAGCTAGCCAAACCTCGTATATTATAAACAAGAAAAATGAAACATTATTTGGATGGTCGGTTTGCGCATTATAAATAAACAGTTTCATTGGTTTTACTCTGTAAACATCATCAGAACTAGTTATTCACTTATAAAAGTAATAGAATATAGCATTTAAATCACGATAAATTTATTTAAGTGAGTATATTTATTGATATTTAGACCACTACCTACTTGATAGTATTACTAGGAATTGGTTTTTTCATGTTACCTACCTGTTGATGTACCTGTATTTTTTGTTAAAGATCTATTGTGTAGGCGTAATTTTATGATCCCAAGTTAGATTTCCATGTAACTGACAGATGTCGCTAGTTTTCGTAGCAAATAGCAATTCTTCTAGTTTTTAATTGGTGCCTACTGATTCTGGTTGAAGATTTCTCATTTAATAAAATAAACCTCTATCATTTCACAACGGCAAACACATGAATTGCTAAACAATAGAAAAGTTCAACAGGTGTGACGTAACATACGATGATAAAATATCAAGATTCTGCGCGGGCTTTCGGGCCACTCAACTATGCACCGCACATACTTCTCGAGGCCACAGCATTTCTTCTAAGGTGATCAAGTCGCTTTTAACATAAACCCGCCAATTCAGTAACTATTGCTTACGGCGTAAAGCTCAAAATATTTTGAATGCCATTTCTCATTCATACTGTTATTTGATAAATAAATGTAAATCTTACCTTCCCTGCCTTTAATTCCAATTTCGTAGAGCAACATTATGTTAACGCTTAAAGAAAATATTACCTTATAAATATAAAATTAACTTCTATTCCTGTGCTGTAAAGTCTATTATGAATTGTAGCGGATAAAAAACAATTGTATTAGACGGTTTTACGAAGAACGTATACTCAACGCAGCGTATTTACGACAGCTGATGACCATTCAAACTTATTTGTGTTATAACTCGATCTTCGGAGAATGCAACATGTCGATTGGCCCATTCGAGTCAAACAGTCGCACCGTCGCTAAAGGAATGAATGTTCGTTCCGCTCATGCGCCGTAACGCCGAAGTGAACGTTTCTAAATTCGAAAAAAAACTTTTAGTGTAGTGTAAATATTACAAATAATTATCGTTATTTGAATAATTTCTGACAAAGGTGAAACAATTCATTAAGATTCAACTCAGTGTATTTTGACAAGAACTTCGTGTACTTATACTGGTTTGAGTCCCAGTTTGTTTGTTATGAATTTTGTAATAATCTTATAACCAGACTCAAGCATTTATATTATTATTTAGTTTTTCGTGTCCGTTTAGTTGTTGTAAGACATATCTACGTTCTTTCTGGATTCCAATTAGAAAGAGGTAAGTGTTAATTTTAGTTTAAAAGTAAAACAAAAATGTTAGAAAGTGTACATTCATAATTAAAATGAAGTAATTTGAAAGTGCATGAATTTAGTTTTTTACTCTTTATTATTAATTACTAACAACTGTGTTATAAAGTAGGTATTGAGAGTCTTAATTTTCGCGATTACATATATTATTTAGTCGCTAACACCTGACTCAGTTGCATGGATCGAAATTCTTACGATAGAAGGCCGACTTGCCAATTATTTTGACAATGAAGCTTGTCAATATTATCTGAAAACACAAAGAGAATAACCAAAATGCACCATAGGTAAATTATTTATTTATTGTAAGCTTAAATAAGTTAGAAAGGTAACCTAGTGGCCATGAATTCTGATGAATAATACAGGATATGGCATTAACTCGCTACATAATGTTATATATCTATCAATATATCTTTACTAAACGTTAATTCCGGGATATCATAACAAAAGTAAAAAAAAAAAAGTCAGTCGTAGGACTGTAGGTACGTCAGAAGTGAAAACATAACTTCACAATGTATTTGCAAATACATACGCACACACACACACACACATGTGCATATATATAATTAGGTTAAAAATAAAAAGTAGGTAATAACATATTGTTTCTGCCTCGTTTTTAATAACAATTATGGAAGCTGGGAGATGTGAAATAGTACTATTTTTTCCTCATGGATCAACTAGCACGTCTTTGTGGAATGCGTATAGCGTGTGTATTTTCAATAAACGCAGGTAATATAAATGTACCTATTTCGTGCGACATAGAAAGATTGAATTAATGACAAACGAGGAATTAACACCATCGCCGAGCGAAGATAATACATGGTATATTTTTAATACGGCAATAAGGAGTAATAGGTACCTAGTATTCAGTCTCATAAACAAATAGGCCGGGCGTGTTCAAGCTGGTCACATATTGTATTAAAAAAAAACAATCACGACTGACATGATCCTATTGTGGACATTGTGGTACCTAAAAGTAAATTCTTATTAAAATATCTGTAGGAGATTTATCGAACAAAGCACTGATATTTAAAACTAATTTCTGTTCTTAAAGTGTTACACATACATAGAAAAAAAATATTAATGACAGTTATAGACAGTAGCGCCGTGGAGCGGCGGGAATCTGAATTATTTATTGTGTTCCATTTTAAACAATATTAATTTAAATAAACTCATTATATATGTACAAGTATTAATTAATGTACATAAAGAATGGAAACTTTTTATACTGTATTATAATATTCAATTCTTAATTCACTCACTTCTCCTACATATCTTACCTCCATTCCCCGGTATCTTTGCTCTAATCATCACAGAAATCTCCGCTCTTCAAACAATCTTCTCCTATTATGTCCCAGTCATTCTTCAGCATGTGTCAACTCTTCTTTCATTGTTCAGTCTGTCCTCCTCTGGAACGCTCTACCGCTAGAAATCAGCAAGGCACCTAGTCGCCTATCATTTAAAACAAAGGTTCGTGCTCTCCTCTTCCGAAAACTGGCAACATCAGAACAGTAGAAAAATATGTTTAAGTATCTTTTATATATATAACTATATTTATATATTCATACAGGTATGTATGTATCTATGTATATATTTTCCCGTATACATATATTTATTTCTTCTGATATTACACTCATTCGTATACTTCTTAATGCACCTACTTCATTAATTTCTACACTACCTTAAGGTAGACTAACAGAGAATGCCTTAGGCATTAAGTCCGTCTCTGTACATATTGTGCATAAAGTATTAAATAAATAATATTTCTTAAGTAGATATTCATTAATAGGAGGCCCTTTATTAAATATGTTTATACCGTGACTCTAAATACGTGAAACACTCCATACACTGTAAGCAATGTATGAAAAAGACGACGACACTCAACATTGAAGTAATGTGTAACAATTTGTTCGTGAGCAGTCATTCTACTGTCACATTTAACTTATCTGAATATCCGATAATTAAGAATCTTCTAAGCTCATTAATTACAATAATCTGAATTTTACCAAGACACCTTAAAATAAGTTTTACGGCCTTTAAAACTTATTAAAATTCGGAACATAATTTAACAACACTTTATGTTCGTGTCGACCTCAAAATTTATGACCTACACATTTTAATACTTGTTTTAAATGCCTATGGAAGTACAAAACGGACGAAACGTAAGGCAAACCGCTTATTACCTGACCAAACTAACCCGGCACCTAGTCACCATTAACGCAGAAGCGGCCGCCCAAGTTTGGAGTGCGAGGGAGTGGCTACACAGGGACAAGTATCCTCGCGGGTGCGAGGTCGCTCCTAGAAGCCTGTGAACGCCCCAGGAGGCTTCTGCTTCTGGAAGGAGTTAGGCTGACTCAACTAGTCAGCCTTATCTGAACCCATGATGAACCGCTTATGAGTCTAAATGCGGAAACAGAGCCATACACCAATACCAATACCTGATCTGATCGAACATCAAAGAAATGCTTAAACCCTCAGTTTCATTCGCGCGTCTGTACGGTTTATGGTCACTGCACGGCGTGATGTTAAATAGTCCATAGGTAATGTTCTTAAAAAACTAATTTTCTTTTGCTTTTTTTGAAAATTAAGAAAAAAAGTTAACTTTTTATCTTTATTATAGGTATCTGATGTTTTAACAGGCAAATACAAAACTGTTAAGAATCATTTTCTCCTACGAGTAAGTTTGTAAACCGATTTTCTTCGTTCTTTTTGAGTAGCACATCCTTAGTCCGTTACCCAACACTAGCGTTATGACATAAGTGTCTCGTCCCATACATACACGTATAGACTATAGATAATAATTCCATCTTTGATTGAGTCCAATTGGGACTTGCTTCTAGTTGTATAAAAAGTCACTGGATGTAATGTAAATAAGTGTATTGTTGTATTTAAGTCCTAGACTTTGTTATTAAACAATAAGTACAGTTGTCTACAGCCATGTTTAAAAATAATTTAATATAGGATACATAAATTCGCGCCTTCTTCCCTATGGGATAGACAGAGACAACAGGCTGTCACTTGCTTCTATCCTTACTTTCTGCTACTTAATAAAATAGTGTCCACAGCCAAGTTTTAAATTTTTTTTAAAATGATATTATTATCCTTTAGTAAGGCCAAGTTTACTCAACTCGAACAACCTGCTATATTCAATAACATGATTTTATACCTGCGTTGAACAAGCATTACGTAATTCTCGCAAATAACTTACCTTCATGAGTCATGCATTATTGATGCCCATACATCTTTGCAAATATTATATTTATTATTCAATGTTGATCGTGATTTTATAATGTGTAGTTTTAATTACATTATATGGATAAGTGAGCGCGATAATTTTACACGGAATGTCGTTATTGCTCCGTCACGTCGCCGTAGATCAGCCAACTCTTTCGAATTTGTAAAAAAATACTACTTAATAAGTTACCTACAAAATATATAATTTATCGGACACACGATTTTTGTCGTTACACACACTTTTGTATTACAGAACAACAACAACATGTGGCGGGCTGAGGTGTCACCCCCTTACAGTGCAAACAATCCCAACTAGAACCAAACGGTTCAGCACCTCCTTTCTTTGCTGCACCAATTAAAATGTGGAATGAATTACCAGCACACGTGTTCCCTTCGTCATATAATCCCGGGTCCTTTAAGCGGGGCGTGAAAAAGCATCTCTCGAGGCCGTCAAACTGAGGGCCACCATTTTAGTATCATCCTTATCTATAATGGTGGTCTTCAGTCTTTGAACCTCACTCAAGCTTTCCATCAGGCGGTTTGAGGTCATTCTGACGTGTCATAATAAAAAAAAAATCCATTCGTTTTTCAAATAAATACATTCTAAATTCTACATTTGTTTACTTTTAAATCATAGACACACAAAAGACACGCGAAATTTTCCGCCACTAGAAACTTAAATACAATAAAACATTTAAGCAAACGACATGTGTAAATTTTCTTATTCTTAGCAACTTTCCCTTACATAAGAGTAGTTTATGTAAATGGGAGTCGCGTTAATCTCTTCTCGCCACGCCTCGCGCACCGGGCGGACTCCGGTGATATCACTTACTTATGTATAATTTGGGTCCCGCAATACTATATAAAACATTAATATTGTCGAATTATATCTATCTATACTATTATAATAAAGCTGAAGAGTATTTTTATTTGTTTGTGTATTTAAACGCACTTTCTTCAACTTCGCTTCACAAAATCTTTTTGTATATGATAGCCAGATTCATGAGTAATAGTATAGACTATGTAACATCACGCTACGACCATTAGGAGCTGAGCAGTGACCATGAACGGGAGTTAAACTGCTTGGAATGGCTAGTACTATAATAATAGATAATCACCTTGACGGTAATCATTCTTACAATCTCCCCATAGTATTTTATCAATCAATTAGCCTATACTAGTCTACTGCTGGACATAGGCCTCTCCCAATGTGCGTCATAGCACCCGGTCCTCTGCCTTCCGCATCCAGTCCTTTCCAGGTACCTTCCTCAGGTCGTCGGTCCATCTGGCTGGCGGCTTCCGTTTACCGATTCGCGGTTTCCACTCTAAGACCTGTTTGCTCCAACAGCCATCGGTCCTTCGGCTTACATAGTTTACAAACTTTATTTTATAATTATCCGAAAATACTATAACCGGGTTATAAATTAGAGGCAGGCCATGTTCACGGTTACGACTGCGAAAATTTTTTTTTTTAAATTTTCTTAAATATATTTCTCGATTTTTCTTGATTGATTTTGTTAAAAAAATCTTCCGAACATAATTATTCGGCGGAACCAGTTGACTGATTGCCTCATTGAAAATGCTCTGTGGCAATCTATTACGACGTTATTTGTGTGCGAGTAGGCCCAGATTTTTTTATGATAAATTGTTGATTGTATTACGCTGTGAAATCGTCTGAGAATTATGTGAGATGACAAAATATGTACCCCAGTAGTTGGTGAATGGTGTTGTCAGACTAGCTGGTGTCTACAACATAATCGGGTGTGTGAGTTTTAACGAAATAATAAATTATATTAACCAAAAAAATATAATTAAGGTTCCAAACAAAAATACTGTCTTCAATGCACCTGTAGTTCCACTACTGTAGCTGTAGCCTGTAGCTCCAGCTGCTGTGGCGTGTTCAGATACAATTTTATTACTCTTCTTGTTAGTAAATTGTGTTGGTATTTATAGTCTAAAATTAATCGTGTGTGAGCTAACATCTATACACACATTCAAACAGAGATTTAGCTGACGAAAACTAATGTTATTGGGGTCGCTGTTATTGAGGTGACATACATAGTTGTGTATTGAGAACTAATAATAATAAGGTTACATATAGGCCTGCCATCACTTAAATTGCCAACACCGGACAAAAACTTAAAAACTTCCAGACACATGGGTAAAATCGAGATTAATTCCCGGGACACCTTAAAAAAGAACGCCGATTTCATTTAAATTTTTAGCTTGTTAACGATTCATCTAACAATTATAATTTTATTGTCCCATGGCACAGAGTTTTTGAACCCAGACACTTTTTGAAAACCCCACCCGGACACTCCTCGGACGCATTCGAAACTAGGATAAATCCGGGGAAACCCGGACGGATGGCAGCCCTAGTTACACACCTAAATGATGTCTTCAACTACTACTACTGTCATCAACTGGAAACTTATATTAGTAACTAGCCGTCCCCGCAGTTTCAGCTGTGTTTATGGTCACTGCTCTGCTCCCATTGGTCGTAGCGTGATGTTTTATGGCCTATAGTCTTCCTCGATAAATGGGCTATCTAACATTAAAAGAATTTTTCAATTCGAACCAGTAGTTCCTGAAATAAGCGCGTTCAAGCAAACAAACAAACTCTTCAGCTTTATAATATTAGTATAGATTATAACACCCCTAAATAGCTTAGCCGATGCCTTGTTTTGAGTTTGATCGCCCGATTTCTTCTCACAAGGCTAACTAGCTATTTGGAAACCTGTCATGGTACGGCACTTCTAACAATGACAGTTCAAGTTATAGTGACCAACGAAATAAACCAAAAAATTTAAACGTAATGGATTATTTACAACCAAGCGACCTTTAGTATGTGTTATTCTGTGTACGTAAATAGGATATTTTACGGACACTTAAGCAATTGTCCTTTTTTTTCGCACCATTAAAATGTTGCATTCATTACCTGCATTCATGTTCCCTTCTGCCTACAACCCCGGGTCCTTTAAGCGAGGCGTGAAAATGCATCTCTCAAGGCCGTCAAGCTGTGGGCCACCATTTTAGAATCATTCGTATCTATTATAATGGTGGTCTTCAATCTTTGGACATCAATCTAGCTTTCTATCAGGCGGGTTGAGAGTTGAGGTCATTCTGACGTGCTTTATATAAAAAAAAACATTAAATTGATGACATTTGGGTTTTAACTTTTAAACTACTTTTACTTAACTTCTCGAGAATAATTGTGATGTATTTGTATTATATTAAGCAAAATTACAGTTATAAGTAGAGACCGGATTATATGCATTTGCATATGAAATTGCATATTTACTCCATTCTCAGCGGAAGTTGCATATTATCTAATATCTAGTGATGGCGCATATTTTCGCTATATTTATTACATTTTTAGGAAGGTTTACCTTATTGATAAATGTAATAATGAAGTCGATAATCAAAATTTCGCAAAATACATACCACACAATTTTCACTTATCAACATATTTTGATAGATAAAAATTATTCATTTAGAACACCTACCTATACCTGATTGTTTACGTTTATAAAAATGTTAAATAATTTCTCGTTTTAGTGCATTATTATCGTCTACAATGGCCGATTAATTCAGTAATTGTATGCTGATTTAGAAATAAAAAAAATTAAAACCTACCACATTTTTTCCTTTTTTCGTTTTCTAAAACTAATGTTGCATATTTTGCAAATTTTCATGCATAATTTACGCATTTTTCATGCTTATTTGTATGCATATTTCAAGCTTTTTGTGTTGCATATAATCCGGTCCTTAGTCATAAGTAATCACTAACACGAAGTACAAGATTTCACTTTAAGCATCTTAGCAGTGAAATACGATATTACTTAGTTATACTATAATTGAGTGAATTTGAAACTTGTATTGCGATTTTCCCGTTTAAACCGTTTGAAGAAAGTAGTTATGTGTTGTGTTGTTGGAAAGTTTGTAACACAATAGATACATACACTTACGCCTGTCTTCCCGATTGGGTAGACAGAGGTGTGTTAAAAACCTACATTTGGCCACACTGACGTAATAACGCAAACCTTAAACCGGCTATTTTGGGAAATGAAGATGCTAAAATCATGAGTATATCCGCCGTCCCCGCTTTATGATCACTGCTCCGCTCCTATAGGTCGTAGCGTGATGTTATATAGCCTATAGCCTTCCTCGATAAATAGGCTATTCAACACTAAAATAATTTTTCAATTCAAACCAGTAGTTCCTGAGATTAGTGCGTTCAACCAAACTAACAAACAAACAAACTCTTTAGCTTTATGATATTAGTATAGATTGATTGGGAATGGTAGGTGGAAAGGAAAGGCAATAGAAGAAATACTGTTTATGCCGATGGATTGGAGACTTTAACCAATAAAAAGCTGGAGCAGGACAAGGTTTGAACTGGCTGTTGGCTGGGATGTCCGGGACCTTTACGTAACAAAATAACTGGATGAAATTAAAAAATCTACAGTTTTAATTCGCATGCAAAATAGTGTTGCTCTTAGCATGGATCTGAAACATGTAACCGTTCTTTATAAGGAGGTTATAATCAAATTAAATTAAAATGGAGGCGGGTGTTTAATTGTTTTTTTAAACGCTAGGCCGGCTAGTCGATTGTTCAGACAGATAAATGGAAACGACATGGATAATACAATAATATTATCAAATTCAATATCTGTATTTCATAAAATTGTACAATATTATTTATGTATTTCGGGAATTAACGCGATCACGAAAAGGTTACTACACCTCTGAATTGCCTGACGTTTCATAAATTTTCAAAAATTTAAATTCATAAAATTGATCATCAGTTATTCGAAATCGTCGATTTAATAAATAATTATTATAATTAAAAATTATAGATCAACACAGTCATCAGAGTCACCGCAACAAAGTTTGCTTTGTCAAATGTAAAATTCTCTCTCTCTCTCTCTCTCTGTCCATGTCCCTGTCTCTGTCCCTGTCTGTCCCTCCCTCTCCAGGTCTCTCTGACGCTGTACATGTAAATATAAGAAACTCGGCTCCGTCGTACGAATTCATACGTACGCACGTACGTCATACGTAGAAACAGGACTGTCGGACATCAGGGTCACGTGTCGTCGGACATCAGGGTCACGTGTCCTGACGCGAGTTTAACATTTTTTACCCATCCCAAAAAGTGCACAACGCCGCTAAAGAAATTTTCTCTTCAAAAAAATGGATAACATAATATCATATCTGCCTGTTTCGTACCTAACGGCTTCCCTTTTCATAGTACTCACCTTTCACCGCCGAGTCCTTGTATCACGTTTCCTTGGGGTACAGTCACTAAATAGATAATAGTACTATGGAACAGAAAGTTCGTACTGACGACATTTTAAATATCGACTGTCGCAACTTAACTACGTAGCTGATTTCAAACTTCGACTCGTGCGGGTTTTTCGAAGTACATTACAGTAATCATTTTTGAAATAAATATACGTATAATAGGTTTGAATTCCATTATAATGAGAATTAATGAAAGTAATAATATTTTGAGTATAAAACTAATACTCAATTAATGTTTTCACGAGAAGCTATGAAACTGGAATAGGGTGTGACGTCCCTGTGATGTCGTGATGTTTGACACAAAAGAGGACCCTCTGACCAGGCTAGGTCATCAGCCCTGGCTGGCCGCGATCCACGATGATGTTGAAAAGTAAAAGAAGGTTATGGTTATAGGTTGTAATGTATACTAACCTGAGCGGGAACTTTAATTGCGTGATGCAGAATCAGTAGTTACTACGTAGTTCGGCTTGTCTTCGCTGGATGGCGCTGAGATATTTTGTGCATTATTTTGACAATTTGTGCTCTAACTTGATGTCTCTTAGCCTATTTTTTGACATGAAAGTCAGAAATTTCGGCACTCATACCTAAAAATAAATAATTAACTTCCGGCGTAGCCTTAAGTGAGAAGCATGAATGAGGTATAAATTTGAAACAACTTAGTGAAACAATCGAAGTATACAACAATGTTATACAAATATCAGCAAATATGTATAAACGAGGAACTGTCGAGCTCATTGTGAGGCATACCAAGTGTTCATAACAAAATACATACATTGTTCCCATCCATTGAACCGAGCTCCCATAGCCATGAATTGATTGTATTGAAACAAGTAAAAAGCTGACGGGACCCCGTTACTTGTACCTACAGCCTATTAATCAAAAACAAAAAATTCCATGGCTGTCTATGGCAATAACCTTTCTATAAATTATACATGAGTGACTGTTGATGGTACCTCGTATTCGTACTAAGATGTTCAGACGCGCTTGGGGCATGAAAAAAAGGCTTGCTATTTCATCGCTACACGTGGAGGTTACCATTTGGCGGCTGAGATGCATTACATTATTCTTACCGAAAGTTTTTCTCACTGCAAACAGAGGCACGAGATAAAGTATTTACGGAAAAACTTCTTATAACAAAACTATTACATGCAGCCTTTTATTTGTTTTATACTTTATCCCACCAATCCCACTAATATTATAAATGTGAAATTTTGGATGTATGAATAGATGGATGGATGTTTGTTACTCCTTCACGTAAAAACCACTGAACCGATTGCGATGAAACTTGGTATGTAGATAGCTAGAGACCTGGATTCACACATAGGCTACTTTTTATCCCGATATTCCCACGGGATCGGGACTTACTCGGGTGAAACCGCGGGGAGCTGCTAGTAATAAATAAACACACGTAATGGTATGAGTTGGGAGTTATAATTTTCCTATGTTGTAGGTTTCAGCATAAAGTTGGGTTAGAAATAGGGCTAAAATAGTGATAAATATTTTAATTGAAATAAACAAGTCAATAGTTTGTTTACTTGTCTTGAACAGCAATATTACTAAACAATGTTTTCAACGTTTAACGTCCAATAGCTATGTTATATGTAATTGCTATAACTTTGTATGTAAGAAATGTCTAAATCTCTGGTATGACTTACTACTTACTCTGGCTAAGGATAGACCTGCCATCCCTTAAATTGCCGACACCGGACAAAAACTTAAAAAAAATCCGGATACATGGGTCAAATCCGAGATTTTCTCGGACACCTTAAACAAACGCCCATTCCATTAAAATTTTTAATTGTCCCATGGCACAGTGTCTGGGTTTTAACCCGGACACTTTTTGAAATCACCGCCCGGACGGATGGCAGCCGATGGTATATTAATAGTTTCGCGTTTGACCAGCCTAGCCTATCCAAAGATAGGGGGAAATAAACCAGTGCTTTTCTTCAATGAAGACTTCAAGACCGGTGGTGACATTTGTCTATGATCTTTCTAGAGTAGGCAACCCTGGGCGGAGAACAGATTCTCCTACGCCGTCTTTGACCTGGTGACGTGGCCTTTTCGCCTCCATCTTGATGTTTTTTACAGAGGTATATTTCTTTGAAGCCCCGTAGAATGAGACAGGCGGCGCTGCACGGCAGTCAGACACTACGACACGATATGCCCTGTCAAATTGATGATATAGTGAGGCTCACCTATAGCGAGGTTTGAGGGTTAGGTACGATAGTGATGACTATACTCACATTTATCGTAATTAGCTATACAACAACAATGAGTTGATGATACAATTGAACAGGGAGAATGATATACAATTTGTTTGTACATAATTTCTCCTATTCATTCTAAGCTACACTAGAAATCGATATTGAGAATGAAAGGTGTCAGGATCGTTATTCAAAATGTTAAATAATCGCCCGCGGCACGTGTCGCTTTGAATTCTGTGATACTGTAAAGCTGAGGTGTTACTGTGAGCGAGTTGTAAGTTAAAATAAAAAAATTTAATCCAATAGGTCACTGTATTGTCGGGAGCCGTCGATACCATGACCATACACCAGGACAGACACATCTCAATGATGTCATTGACAATGTCGGTCGAACACTTGTCACGTTGCATAATAATAATAACCTGGATCTTATTACACATTGCTGCCTAGGCTACAAACTGAGCAGAGCTTGTAATGGGTTCTAGAACGCGTAGAATATATATATATTGTTTTTGTAAATAAACACATTTTATACCCAGAGCAATTCGCGGTATAAGAACCAGATGAACGTATCTAGATTTTCTTAATTTTACAGAAGAGCAAAAATACACCGAGAATTTACCTAGTTCCTTGTGGTTCCTTAGCTATTTTGTTATTTTGAAATTTGTGAAATATTGCATTTACAATTATCGTCATCGTTTTGGCATTTCATAAAGGAGTACTTTGCGACCCGTATTATGAAAAAAAAAAAGATTTTTGACTTTTTTGTAGATACGTTCATCTGGTTCTTATACCGCGAATTGCAAATGGACATATTTATACATACAAATATTATTTTATTTAACACTGAGCGGGAATCAAACCCGCGATTTTGGCGTGGCAGTCGAAGGCACTACCACCGTGCCCCAGAGATCTTCATTAGGTTTCTATTAGAGAAGTCTACGGTTACGCTATCCCATTGTCCAAGTACTGTAGGTTGTGCCCGTGGTGGTGCCGATGCTGTCAACTCAATCGAGGTAAACTAAAACTTCAGATTTAAAATCCTTAATGTCAGTTAAGATTATTTATTCATTTCCAGAACTAGTGATGAAGGTTAGACTACTGGATATTATACTACAACTAAACTCAATTAAAAGTTTGCATAACCTATAATAATCCCCGCTGGTCGCTCACAATGGCACCAAGGCACAAGTAAAGTATATCGCAGATCACGTATTAGATAATGAGGCGCAGGGCGTGAGAGAACGCGCAATTTCTCATGTCTGCCTACCATCGGTGACGTCCGCCATGTTGAAATTGTTGAGAAATTGCGACGCATTATCATACTAATACACTTTACCGTACATAATGTTATTTTCTCAGGAAACAGAAATTATGGAAGTCTTCCAGCAGTTTTCTACAGCTTTTGTTTATTCGTTATTTTTATAATAATAATACCTTGACAAATCTCACACGCGGCGGTCTGATCCCACACTAGGCAGAACCTTGTGTTATGGTAACCATGTAGACTGCTGATAAACCTACTTATAACCTATGTTTTGTATAATAATTATGCCTACTTTTACTTAACCTTAATGTACTATTAGTGTCTATCTATTACATAGCTTAAGTATAAGCCACGGACAAGAGGGGACTCTTCTAATACAGGTTAATTAAACTTAACAGAAGAGCTCCCAAACCCTATAATATTACCCATGTAATAGCTGAAAATAAAGATACGTTTTTTTTTTTTCATTTTTAGGGTTCCGTACCTCGAAAGGAAAAAACGGATCCCTTATAGGATCACTTTGTTGTCCGTCCGTCCGTGGGTCTGTCTGTCAAGACCCCTTTTTCTCAGGAACGCGTGGAGGTATCAAGCTGGAATTTATATCAAATACCTTGTACCTTAGAGCTGTGAAAAAATCAAACTTCTAAGTCTTCTTACAAAATTTCATGATTCTAGGTCAATGGAAAGTACCCTATAGGTTTTGATTTACCTGCGAAATGTTTAAATTTTGTCAAATCTAAGGTTTAAATGGCCATATCTTTTGATTGCGTTGACTTAGAAGTATTATTTTTTTACAGCTTCAAAGGACCGCAGACATAATTATTCGGTATTAATTTCTACTTGATGCGTCCACGGGTTCCTGGGAAAAAGGGTCTTGACAGACAGACCGACAACAAAGTGATCCTATAAGGATTCCTTTTTTCTTTTGAGTAACGGAATCCTAAAAAAGTAATGAAACACAACCAGAATACAAGTTAAAGGTTTGCCATTGCAAACCATTGTACCAAAATTAAGTAAGAACACCCTACAAACAAATAGTGCAAATTACCTTTAAAAAATATATTAAATTTTGAGAAGGACAATAAAATATAAAGAAAACTAAAGACCATAAACAAAAAATAAAACACGGAAGTCATAAAGACTCTAAAAGAGTCGACGACGTCCGCCAGCCAGGTACGACTTTCCTGAGATTTAAAAAGCGAACGCGGAAAATCTTAGCATATTAAACTAAACGCTATGTTGGTAGTTCTACTGCTAATTACAGTGCATACCACACATCTCGAGTCGACATTATTTCATGCAGGAAATACGCACTAGTTATGTCAGCCATTTTAGGTTCTGATTGCAGTTTTACTTCAATTTCATATTATTGTTATATTTTATCTGTTTTGTAATCTCTTGAGACTAGATTCTGAGGATATTACAAAATAGCGTAAATTAAATACATTCATTTATTCATAGCTGTGAACTTCACTCTAGTGTGATGAAATGGCTGGGAAAATTGTTTGTCGAAGGAATTCTGAGATGTTGCGGAACAATTTATGATATAGTTATATATGTATGATATGTCTTGTATTGTAGAGGGTTCTATCTGGTGCTGCCAGATGTCTCCTGGTTGTCTTTTCATGCCTTGTTGCCTGGGGTGTTCTTAACCTCAGTTGTTCACTTAAGAAGCAAAATTTATTGCTTTAAATACTTGAAGAACACCTAACGATTCTTACAGTAGTCACTTATGATGGTAAACACAACATATGTTGAATTGTCGAACAAACTCACTGTACAAAACATAGATCCTACTAATATTATAAATGTGAAAGTTTGTGAGGATGTATGTGTGTATGTATGGAGGTTTGTTACTCTTTCACGCCAAAACTACTGACCCAATTGCGATGAAACTTGGTATGTAGATAGCTGGAGACCTGGATTAACATATAGGCTACTTTTTATCCCGATATTGCCACAGGATCGGGACTTACGCGGGTGAAACCGCGGGGCGCTGCTAGTGTGTAATATAATTGTAATTATGATATACTTATTTTAAAAAGGCAGTCTAAGGACTATGTCGTATTGAGGATGTCTTCAAACCCTCTTTACAACTTCTCGTTATTTTTCTTTCTTGAAGAATATCGTGACCACAGAATTGAGAATATCTATGTAGTAGCCAACTTTTTGTGGTCGTGACTGTTCTGTTTGCTAAAGCGTTTTCAGTGCCTTTAATTTGTATGATACATTAAGTCGGTAAATAATAACTTCACATAATGTAACAATGCCTTTAAAAACAAAAAAGATTCATACAATAGACGTTACGAGTATAATCATACATAGTTTTTGTGACGATTTTTTTGTATTCTATATTATTGTACCTACTTTGTTTTTACATAATACTTACAATGTATTATGTAAAGACAAACAAGCATTAGCCATCAGCTGATTGCAATAATAATAATATATAATAGTATTTTTAGACATTTTATACCTTTACCATTTTTGTGCGTGTGGAAACAAGGGTTGCCAACTTTTCAAGAAATAAAGTATATTTAGGTTTGAGAAGGATAGTAAACAGTATTTTAGGAAAATGAACAGTATTTTGTGTATTATTTATTTATTTAATGTTTCGAATACATATTTTCTTGAACTTCTCGCAGAACTTATTAATTTTGGAAAACCTCATATACCTCACCACAATTATAATTGAAATTAAAATAAATGAAGAGCTCATTTTTTATCAAATTGATATTCGCCCTGAAATTCGAGTCGCTAGACTCAAAGTCAAAAGAAAACAGTATTTAGGATACTTTATTTTTGTTCAACAGTAAAAAGTATAATACATGGAAAAACAGTATAATACTGTTTTTAACAGTATAATTGGCAACCCTAGTGGAAACCCCTTCGGGCCGTCACCCTACCGGGGTTTTCCGTGGGGTGGTGTGTCGGTATCGAACAGACTAAAACCACACGGTGTACTGCGCCTTAAATAGGAGGGATCCGTGAACATTTTATACCTAACCTAAGCATTATAACTTTTAGTATGGATTTACACGCTCAGAAACATGTAAAAATCTTTTCCTATAACCAATTTGACCTATAAATCTACCTATAAACAATAATGATATAGTACAATAACAATTTATTATACATCATTCTGTAGGTAGGTAATTAACAAACCAAACAAATAACATACTGAAGCGTGTAGAATGAGAAGGTAACATTAAAACAAGCAATACTAATATTTCTCAATGCATTGTTACATTTCTCAGTTCTCACAATAACATAACCACAGACTATACTAGCGTAAATAGACTATAGTATACTAGAGCGGTACAAATGTAGCAATAACAATACCTCTATTGTTGCAAATAACCATAGATAATGTAAACATTGCTGTAAATTATCTTGACTACTAATCTGTGGACATTGTTTATATTTGTTCTTCGAGCAATGTGTGTATCAGCCCTGTTCCCTGTTTATAAAATGTCCCACATATGGGCATGGGCTGAAGTTTTTCAAATTTTTTTGAGGTACTATTAAAGTCTGAGAGATTTCTCTAAAAAAAGTAATATGTGATAATTATAATATATGTAATATATTTATTTATTTGTCAAAAGTAATACATGTTCTTCATAATAAAATAAGCAATATTACTACTAAATTATAACAGTTTCCTAAGAACATTTAGTCTCATTATTCCAAAAACCTCCTACACTAGGCTTAGCCTGTCCTGTAGGAGGTCTTTATAGCCAGATTTACCAATAGATTGACGCACATGAATATGTTATTTTTAAAGTAAGTATCTCCATGTTTATGGTAAAGATTATACAAAATTATTTTATTACTCTAGTATTTTAAACTAATTTTTAATATATTTGTTAATTATATTATTATAAATTATTTGTTAAGTAAATTCATGCAGTAGATTAAAATAACAATTAAATCTTATCAAAAATATCATTCAGATGGAATCAAATCATAAATAAATATCATTCAAATTAAATTATATTAATTATTGAAAGCAATTTTGTAGGTACCATGGGGTCCCATCTCTAACAAAAGAAAAATGGTTCAAACAAATATCAATAGATGGCGTTACGGGTATCGATTTGTTATTGAAGTTTATGGAAAATCAATATTAGGTCCTGATAAAAGTATTTTCTAATTTCATAAAATACCCTAAACACGGGAAAATTTAATAAAAGCTTCTTAAATCCAGTTTTCTTATTTTGACAAAATTCAATATTGCCGTCGGTCCTCTGGCGGCAATTTCTGGTACTACGTTGAAGTAACACTATAACAAAACCGTACCTATCGGTTTTGTTATTGAGTTTGTAGGTATTGACTATTGATAGTTGGCCAAATTTTAATGAAACTGTATTGTTGCGTTATGTTTTTGCATTTTCTATTGTAGGTAAATTATTAATTCGAATTTCAAAGATACTATAAAAAATTTAGAATTAATTTTTCTCATTGTGTTTTACATATTTTTTTCATATTGTCAGGACAATTAATAGTGAACAGCGAAACGTATGGTATGTGTCAACTTTGTTATGTAGGCAGATTAGGTATTTAAGTAACAGACATTATGATTTGGCAAAGTAATTACTTACGTAACTAAGTACTTACACGTACTATCTATTTACACATTGCTAATAGGAATCTTTCACCTCAGACCTCACTCGATTGCAGGGCTGCCAGATTGTATAATTGGATACAAAATTTGTATAATTCGGTAATCATAAGTATGCTTAGGGCTGCCATCCGTCCGGGACAATTACAATTGTTAGATGAATCTTTAACAAGATAAAAATTTAAATGGAATCGGCGGTTTTTTTTAAGGTGTCCGGAAAAGAATTTCGATTTCACCCATGTGTCCGGATTTTTTTAAGTTTTTGTCCGGCGTCGGCAATTTAAGTAATGGCACGTCTAAGTATGCTGTTTGTTTAGTAGATGCATTGTATAATCGGATACAATGTCATTACTGATGTTATTATGTAATAAGTACCAACATACACATAGAGAAACCTAAAACAAATCATGTCTGTGATAACCTGTTAAGTAATTATACGTTAAGAGCTATAACACATAATTGCATTTTACAAAATTAGGTATTTACGCACGACATCGACTAGGTTGGACTCGCGAGTTCCTGACACTGTGTTACCGCAGTGACTAAGCAATCATGATCCTTTTTCTTCTATTAAATTATTTGTTTTACTTCCTGTCTTAAAATATTATTAATAATGCGTAATGTTCCAGCCATTAGCTATGCGCCTGCCGCTTTGCTCGTATAGATTATGATAGTATGAAGTTTCTTATTTTTAAAAACATTAAGTAGGTATTTTAAATAAAATTATTTCCATAATAAAAATGTGATTTAAATTAATAAAAAACTATATAAATATTTCAATTTAAAAATACCTATTGGTAATTAATCCAATAAGTATTTTTGAATTGTCAACGTTTTAAGTCAGTCAGAATAAGTCAGTCGTGAAGATAGTCTGTTCCAGTACGCAGATCCTATGGAGGAGAACAGGCAAGAAACTCCAAAGACACTCTCTTTCAACATGTTTTTTTACAATTTCCTGGTCATCATCGTCAATCTTTTCGCTAATCCTCACTGTGCGAAGGTTGTGTGTTACCAGGGCCAGTTGTCGTTTAAAGGGTTGTTAGCCGAACGTTTGATCAGATACAGTAACCGCAAATCTTACGGCACCCACAGTAAGAGAAAGAGCGGAGGGGGGGGGGGGGGGGTAACATTCTTGGTTAGCACCCCAACAGCATTTTAACAGGTATTGAACTATTAAATCTCATTCACATAGACTATGAATCTTCATTTCTTAGCCGCGCCTTGCAACTCTTCGGCAGTTATTGCTTGTCAAAAAATTCATTTAAAAAGAAATCAAGAGAGAAAGAGAAAAAAGAGATTCTTTCTTACGAGACTGTTTTCGGGTTCCCTATGTCGTCGTATCGTGAAACATTCCTATAACCTTCTAAGTACGAAAATTAATATGTTGTTTTTTGAAGTGAAAACTTCTTTAGCGGCGTGTTGTGCACTTTTTGGGATGGTTAAAAATTTTAAACTCGCGTCAGGACACGTGATGACCTGATCGAAAATTCGTAAGTGGGAGCCGAGTTTCTTATATTTAAAAAAAATAACATTCGAAATTCAAATATTTATGAGCAGCCAGGAGCGCAGAACTTCCAGTATACCCTGTGTATACATTTAGATATGTTATTACCTACTTTTTATTTTTAACCTAATTATATATATACAGATGTGTATGTATATGCAAATTCATTGTGAAGTTGTTTTCACTTCTGACATACAGTTCTACTACTGACTGTTTTTTTTATAATCATATTTCGTTTCCTTTATTATACTCGTATATCGATTGCGACAAAATAACATAAGATAATGATATTATAATTTTATTTAAGGCAGGTGTACCTTGCTTCATTTGCTTTTATTAATGTAGATGTATGTAATGTCTTTCTAAAACATTTGTACACGGAGCGTTTTCGACTCATGCCAGATACAAATCAGAGTCATCATTATTAAAAAACTAGCAACCCGCTCCGGCTTCGCACGGGTACAAACTATACACCTAAACCTTCCTCATGAATCACTCTGTCTATTAGTGAAAGCCGCATGAAAATCCGTTCAGTAGTTTTTCAGTTTATCGCGAACAGACAGACAGACGCGGCGGGGGACTTTGTTTTATAATATGTAGTGATATGTAGTGAAGACTTTTATAATATGATTTTTTTTTTCATCATTAGCTCAGCTACATGATATGATGATGATTCTAAACGCAAAAACCTCATAAAGTAATGAAAAGTAAACAGAAACACTATTCGTTCCTACAATTTTCGAGGGTTTCTCACAATTTTATCAGGATCCCATCAACAGATCCTGACTTCCTTGACATGGGACCACCCTTGAGGTACCCTATCTAACAAAAAAGAATAATCAAAAACAGTTCAGCCCGCCAGCCGCTCTGTCCCCGCTTTTTAAATCTCTGATATCTTCTAAGATATTCATTTTTATTATAAGTATGCTGTAAAGAACAATTTTGATATACATGAAATGCACAACGTATCTAATGTATTTAATTGGATAAGGAATAATACTGTATTGTTTAAAATAGTTTGATAAATAACCCATAATTTTTTGTAATATGTAAAAGATAAAAATGGTTACTGTGGGTTATCCTTAGGAGATAAATATATACCATCGCGGACTTTTTTATTGATCTTTTTAAGATATACAATTCCGTAGTACATTAATTTGATCTATCTCGTAAGGTTTAGCCAGCGTTTGCAATGTAAGCGCACAAAAATATGTTTGTTACCACATGACATTACAAATCTTTGAAATTCTCGACTTTTCTCTACACTAATATGCATGTATACTACATATAAACCTTCCTCTTGAATCACTCTATCCATTGGTTAAGACCGCATGAAAATCCGTTCAGTAGTTTTTCCGTTTATCGCGAACAGACAGACAGACAGTCGTGGCGGGGGACTTTGTTTTATAATATGTAGTGATAAAGAAATCTATATATCACAGCTCAAGTTAACTAAACACACTTGGACGCACAGCGTGCCAAACAAATATGTTTGCATACTATTCATACTTAATGCATACAATTGAAACTCTTTCGTACTTACCTATTAGATACATACATCGTTACAAACATACAGACATAATTATTTATACATAACTTAAATTTGCATTTGTTTTCAAATGTATGGCGAGATTGATGTGATGCTTAATATATTTTTTTTTAATATATTTATTTATTTGAAAAACTTAACTATGTTACAGATAATAGTTTGGCAGCTTGGCTATTATCTGTAACATAGTACCAAGTTTTTAAAATAAATAAATAAATTAAAAAAAAATATGCTGCTACTATTTAACTGTAGTAAGATGTTGTAATTCGAACTGTCATTATAATAATAGTCTATACTATTCATACACTCGAAATACATAACCTAAATTGAGTCAAGATAAGCTCTACATCCTATAAAATAATTGTTCAATATATAGAAAATAACCAAAACATACTTCCGTGATCAAAAATAGGCAGACGTAGTATACGGTTCACGTTCTGTTGTTTGCCGTTCAAAAAATCGACACAGGTCTTACCTCTACAAGCGCTGAGTTCTGGGCAGTTAAAGGTTTTTAATTAGTTATTTAAAAAAAAATACAAGTACCTAATTACTTATGAACTAACGTTTATTCTGGTATAAATTGTTTGTAAAAATAATAAAGTAGTAAAGAGAAATTTACAGCTATTACGGATGCTATTACGGTTTTAAGTACCTAGGTTTATGCTTTTGATTGTGTTTTTTTTTTCTACGTAATCCATACTACACGTATCAAATTTTGAGGCCACTATGAACTATATTACTATTTCAAATCAGATACATTATTATACTTTTTTCATTTTATTTGCTTAGTCGCTCAAAAAAGTGTCGTCGTGCAAATTATGTAAAACTTGCTTCGGCATTTTGACTTTGTCTATAAAATTAAGACAAAATTAAGATAAGTGATGCCGCTATGATCTAAGCTAATAACTGTTGGTGTGGTGGTGTCGGTGTTTTCAATAAGTTTAAGTGCACGGTACGTGTTCGGTACACGTGACGTGATTGAGTGACGTAACATCGTACATTGTACAACACTGATTTTGTGTATAATAATAGTACGAGATTTTGAATTGATTAATTTGATATTTGAAAATAAGTTGTCGTGATCGTCGCGTGTCGCAGCGTCAATGCTGCAATGGTAGGTAGGTAGATTATCTACTTACTGCTAAGAGTGTTCGCAACGATGTCAAACGAGTTATCCGCATTGATTTTCTTCAAACAATATTCTAATCTAAGGTTTAAGACAAACAAATATATTAGTTTGACGAAACTATTATCATATCTGTGGTTTGACTATTATTTTTACTAATATTTTGTACATTGATGGGAATATAGTTGTTATGAGGTTGTACTAGAGCATAATTTGGCGTGGGATACAAATATTACACAACGATGATCGAAGTGAAATTGACCTTGAATGGTGAGATGTTGCACGTACTTAGATCTGGTCGTATGTAATAATAAATATATTCGCGCAATATAAATAATGCTTACCGGATGTAATAAATAATAGGCCGTTTGATTATTTATAAGTAATAAGTTATTTTATCGGTTATTACATACTAATTATCGCCATCTATTGGTTGCGTGTTTATTAGTAGGTAAATATTTTTTTCCATTCATCGCTAGGTGGCTCTAGCTATCTATCGCGCTGCTAGCGGCATCCAGCGCCTTTGTAGGCTAAAAAAATAGTAGCCCGCGGAATTGCCCGAGTTAGGAGGGTCGCATTTCGTTGTATGGGATGAGGTATCTGTACTAGTATAGTATTATGTTATCTGTGGTAGGTACATAAATATAGTTGAAATTACAGTCTTCAGATTAAATTAATGGCTTTAAAAAACTCTCGGTTTGTTCATATTTGTTATGATTCATTCATTTGTTTATATAAAAGTGTATTTTTTTTAACTTTGTGTCTGAGAACTTTACATTTAACCCGTCGCGTCTGTCAGTACAAAAATTGGTTAAAGTTAAAAATAATTTATTTTTTCATCATTGAAACTATAGTTTAATAGAGATTTGAACAATTAACTTGTAATAAAGTTAATTGTTCAAAGAAAAAACATTTACTTTGCTGCTGTGCAATATGAAACATTAACTTTGCTGCTGTGTAAATGTCAGTTAAATATCCAATTTGCCCAGATTTAAAGTTCACCTTTTGGTTGTTGACTGAACCAACGCTAATAACTTAATATCATGGTATATAATATTTTGCTTAAGTTATTAAAGTGATAGATACATCCAAACAAGTTGTTAGTATAGGATAGGCTTCAATTGAAGCTGTCGTTTTACTGGCATGTTCGATAGGATGACGATGATTTCTCAACCAACTTACTACCTCACTTCTCTACGTAATTCAATAAATGAGAGGAAATATTCTAATGTAGTATCTACTTCAGTATAAGTACCTACATAAGTTAGTAAGTTTGTTTAAAAGAATTTCACATATAACTGTGGCGGAGCTTAAACGTTTCACTAAGTATTGCTTGTTATCCCATAACCACATTATTTCACAAGAAGTCTACCCGGCGAGCGGGAGTCCGCCATTTTTTCTACGCTAGCGCATGCGCAGTGACCAGTGACGCAACGTGCCTCTCTGGTATGCGCAGAACAGGTTTGCGACCGCCATCTAATTTGTCCGGAGTCCGAGCTATGCGTGCGTGTTGTTTGTTTGATAAAAAAAAAGTAATAGCCAACCATAAACAACGGTGCGATTTTAAAATTGGAATGTATGTACCTACCTAGTAAATGGAGAGGAGAGATGGCCTACAAATTCTGTAAATATAAGGCTTTTTGCCCGACAGGCGCGGAGATACCTTCAGGCCGTATTCGTCCTTCTTGGATTTCTCGTAGTTAGTAGGATTGCTGAAGTTGTTCAAATCTCTACTTAATTACTGCTTTTATCTTCTAGAGACATTTATTTACTATCTACAAAAAGGAATTCCAAATTTATGATTAAAACAAATAGGGTTAGGGTATCTTCAAATAAACTTTTATGACACCGCTATCACATAACCATACGTTGAATTTTTCCTCTTCAGCAAGATCAAGAAACGACAAGAGAAGAAGAGATTTAGTTAGTACATTTAAATCAATTATTATACCCAAGTCCGGTAAGTCGTATGAGAATAAATTAATCAGGTCAAACGTCCTTGGGGTTGATTCTAAGAGCTATGTGTCATCAATAGTCATTTTTGAGTAGAGATTTCATAAGTCCAGTTGAAGGGCAAAACATTTTTACATTTAAAATACATTTCCATAAATTGCTTCTCCAATATGCAACAGTTGAGGTTATTTCTAAATGTTTGTGTTGGTCAAAGCGATGAAGTAATTTATTTGACTAACGTAGATTGTTAGTCAAATAAATTACCAACTAACATGCTTTACGAGCCAGATCAGAATACCTACTTTCTTACCAATAATCTTTTACAATGAAACTAGTGAGAAATCTAATAGGTATGAATTCTAAAGATATCAAATCAAATGTACTTATAGTTTAAAACGCACTGCGTCTTAGTAGTCTTTATAATTTTTTTTTTTATTGAAAAACTAAAAATTGTGTGAAATGGTTTCATAACATTCGAAATATGAATCAACACTTGACAGCTGTAACGCACGAACTGTAATAAAGTAAATTTATAACTTTAGAATTTTTAAGTTATTATAACAACTACAATTTTATAAAGCGCACGTCATATCTTTTCTTACTTTTCGCTTGTATTTGGAAGTATATACTACGAGTTACTTCTAAATTTAAGGACTGATTAAATATGTAACACTAGAATTGTTCTATGTGACAGACTATGACAGATTTATTCATAAAAAATTGCAATCTATTTCCATTCAAGATTTGCAAGAAGTAAGTGAAGTAATAGAATATAATTTTGTAATAAATTTACGTTGAATAAAGTACGCACCTTGAAAATATGAATTTAATCATACCACCATTTTGAAATTAGGCATTTGAATCACTTGAGGCATATTCATGTAAACATATACATAAAATTTAATTATTTTTCCTTAATTTTGTAATTATACCTTTGTTAAATAAATTATGATAGTTGCAAGGTTTTAAAGTTCAAATTTAGAAATTAGTTTACTTTTAAATTCACGCACATGAAGGTGCTATGTTGGATTCTACATGTACAAATAACCGTACTTCGACTTTGTGTTACTCAATTCACTAATAAAATAGATCAGGTAAGTAATAATTCCTCAATATCAATAGTTTGTGAATTTACCATTTCATACTACTTATAAAGATTGTTATTGGAAAAAGGAATAAGCTATAATCTATTTTAGAATAGATTAATACAACCCCTTCTACTAGCATGTTCTTTAAAAAATCTATACTACCCCACTAATAATATTATAAATGTGAAAGTTATGATGGATGGATGGATGGATGGATGGATGTTTGTTACTCTTTCACACAAAAACCACTTTTATTTTGGAGTTTATTTATTTATTTATTTACAGAAAAATACATATTGTTTACAGTTAATCCTAACACAATAGTATATAAGTACTTAGTAATGTCTATCACTGAACCGATTGCGATGAAACTTGATATGTATAAAGCTGGAGACCTGGGTTAACACATAGGCTACTTTTTATTCCAATATTCCCACGGGATCGGGACTTACGCGGGTGAAACCGCCGGGCGCTGCTAGTAATATTATAAAGCTGAAGAGTTTGTTTTTTGTTTGCTTGAACGCGCTAATCTCAGGAACTACTGGTTCGAATTGAAAAATTCTTTTAGTTTTTGATAGCCCATTTATCGAGGAAGGCTATAGGCTACATAACATCACGCTACGACGGAGCGGAGCAGTGACCATAAACGCAGGTGAAACTGCGGGAACGGCTAGTAGAAACTAAAAATAGACAAGGACTATCGTACCTAGGAAGAGATGAGAAAAAGGAAGTCGAGACTTGTGTTCAACCATCTATAGCAGTTGACGTGTTTAAATTTCCCCTCCAAACCGATATCCTATTCAAAAACATATGGGTAAATAAACACATTGCAAATAAACAACCTCGTTTCTGTTCTTGGCAACACGTTACTATAAAGGCTAAGCAACATTTTTTTACTCACAAGATTTTGTAACACAACATAGAATGCTAGGCAATGGCGCTCATAAAGAATTGTGTCAGCGTTTTAATTGGTCGAGTTTTTTTTTTGCTCAGTTTCGCTCGACTCGACAAGTTTATAGTATAAAGAATTTTTCTATATGGTATAATATAATGCTGTAGTTATATTGTACGTTGATGGCAATTAATGCCTAATAATAGTTATTTTCTATTTATATAATATCGCACAAAACACACGGTATAAGATATTCTAAGCATTTAATACTTAGAATATCTTTTTTTTATGTTGTGTGGGGCAAACGAGGAGACGGGTCACCTGATGGTAAGTGACTACCGCCACCCATGGGCACCAGCAACTCAAGAATCACAAGTGCGTTGCCGGCCTTTAAGGTGGGAGTAGAAGAGGGAGGAGAGGAGGGAAGAGCGGGAAGAGAGGAACAGGGAAGGGTTAGGGCCTCCGGAAACTTCACCCACGAGGCGAAAAGCAATCTATGCATGTTTCACTGCCGGTTTTCTGTGAGGCCGTGGTATCACTGCGGTCGAGCCGGCCCATATGTGCCAAAGCATGGCTCTCCCACGAACAACTGAATGGCGCCCAATGCTGAACGCACCAGAGTAGTTGTTGGAGGACCACCATAGACTAAAAAGCACAGTAGAATCTTTGCTTACTAGACAGAACAGCGACTTGATAATAAGTCAAATTATTGTCAGTCATTGGAGGAAGACGGGGCTAGTTGTAGTGATATCCTAGAGAGGGGCCTATTCTAGTGAACAATTTCCATATTTAATACTAGCAGCGCCTCGCGGTTTCACCCGCGTTAGTCCCGATACCGTTAGAATATCAAGGTAAAAGGTAGCCTATGCGTTAATCCAGGTCTCCAGCTATCTACATACTAAGTTTCATCGCAATCGGTTCAGTGGTTTTTGCGTGAAAGAGTAACAAACATCCATCCATCCATTCATCCAAACTTTCACATTTATAATATTAGTGGGATGTATTTTATTATTGCCGCTTTCAATTAATAATCAGGTATTAACTACCTACCTAGTACCTACCTACCGCTTGATGTGTTCGTTAAGCCAATACTTGAATTTTCTGTACTGCTGGTAACAAGCAACTTATACGCTTGATGACAAGCAGAAATTTAAAACACCCCTAACTCCTCTAAAAATCCCTTCAACAATTAGAAAAGTGCTGATGATCTTCGAACGGCTGAACAGATTTTCTTCAATTACAGCTAAGAACACTCCATCCGTTTAGTAGCTTTATGATGCCATAGACACAGATACACACTTTAAATTTATAAGAGGAGATTTATAATTTTTCTTTTTTGCATCAGGGGTTAAGAAATTCATTAGCATTTATAACCTGTGTCAATAGCTTTTTTTGCCTGTATCTGAATTTGATAAAGACGAGGATGGATCTACTGTGTGAAAGAGGATATGGCTAGAAGGAGGCTAGAGGAGTAAGCAGTGAACTGTTGACGGTAGAAGAGAATATACAAAAAAACATATTGCACCGAGTGCGCCAACCCCGACGATATGACAACCCAAATAAATTATATGATACCCCAAATAAATAAAGAATTATTCCCCAAATAGAGTACATATTTTTGACTGGCCTGTTGGTCTAGTGGTTAGTGACTTATAGGTCGTGGGTTCGATTCCAGTCTGGGTGTTCTTTGTGTCCGTTGTTTCTATGTTTGTAAAGTCCCCCGCGACACAGGAGTAATTCCTAGTGCGAGAGTTGTCTCTTTAAAAAAAAAAAAAAAATTTGAAGTGGACAAATTAATATTTAAAGCGAATTCTGTACGAAAAAAAATGTCACTTTTGCATTTAAAAACGATCATCACGAACCAGTATGATTGATCTAATTTATCAAAACTACTTCATTGAATATTACATTATAATGTATCTCTAATTAACGCTGATATATTCCGTTTTTTTGTTACCAATATCTCGACAAAGATATTTTACTAGTAATTTTTATGGCGCGTATTGTAAAGCTATTTTTGTACAACTTGTTGCTCTGGCTAGGAAGTGGTCACTAGTAGGTACTTTAAAAACGAAAGTTTCGTTTGTCGCAGTCCTTGACCAGTTTTTCTATACTTAGAGACAAAATAAACAAATATTTTAGCACGAAAAGAGAATTAACCAGATCATTATAATTCACTTTAGAATGCCGAGTTGCAATCACGTAAAAAGAAGGTCTTAAAACCTTCAACTCTTAAATTGTATCTTCTGTGAGTTTCGTCAATCTCAATATTAGGTTACTCATCAAATGAAAGAGTAAAGGTACACATTAAAAAAAAAAAGGCATGGTTGACTGGCCTGTTGGTCTAGTGGTTAGTGATCTTGACTGCTGAGCCAGTGGTCGTGTTTTCGATTCCCACCCAGGACAAACAACTGTGTGATAACAGTGATGAGCATGATCATTTATGCGTAGCAATCTGGATGCCATAGTACAGGCTCTGCCTAGTTTGGGATCAGACGGCGCAGTGTGTGTGTAGACACGTATAAAAAGAAAACTTTAATTTCTCATGTGTAATTATAAGAAGATCTGATTTCTCATGGTGATTTTATCTTGTAGAGTAAACGCACAAGGGGCTTTGAAAAAGGCTTTCATGGAATTGTGCAATTTTGAGGAGCCTTTATATAAGAGCCATTATCAGTGGCCATGTGTCAATATAATATTTTATTAATTGTAACACACACTGCTTGAAGATTTTTGTTGTCTTGGATGTAAGCGCATAGGTACTACTAGCTTCGCCTAACGTCAATCTTAACTGCACGTCGTACACCTTGCCGATAACAAACATGTCTCTGACGACCAATGAATGGTGGAATAACAATCCAAAATACAAACTAACCTCCTAAATATCGTAATGAGTGACAGGCAGGAAGGTCACTGTAGCGACAGGGCTTGGCACTACGGTTCCGAACCCAGGTAAGTACTTTATCTAAGGCAATATCTTTTATAAATCATAAACCGAAAGCTAAGAGACTCAATTTGTTAAGTGTTTTTTGGCCAAATATTTAAACTCAAATACAAGACGTCGCATGTCTCGTACTGCCAGCATCGCCTTAAGAGGAATTATAGCGCTAGAACTAGTCAACTTCTCATAATTAAATATCATAAAACAAAAGAACGAGGATCTAATACGTAGTCGCTACAATTTACTAATACGTTAAACAATTAATATTTCAATCATCACAGCAACACTTTTTTTCTACCACATTTTTTATGATCGGTTATAGAAATCATAATCATCATCTTTAGAAAAACTATTTTTTTCACTCATATGATCTCACAGTTTATAATTAAATTTTATTTATTACTATTCGTACAAGTTGTGATCTATGGTACATCGCGGATCGTGACCCGTACAGAAGGCCGTGCACACCGTCATTACTAGTAATTACAGAAGTTGAGTAACATCACCATCGTGTGCCCTACGGCCCCTAGCATCCTGAGATGAGTAGTTTGGTGTGACCTTGCAAGAGAACATTTAGATGTATTTTATTCTATAGAAGTTTTTATGGGTTCGTTTTACTTGTTGTAAAGTCCAAATTCCAACTAAATTATAAGGCTATTCGTAAGCTAGTTTATTAAGTAAATATTCTTACCTTTTAGAATAATCTGGCAATTTATGTGTTTCCTAAAATAATCATACAGAGACGTCGATGTAATATAAAATGTTGGCTGTCCCTATTAACTCGAAAAGTGTCTTATTGATGTATCCATCTATATATTAATACGTGAAGCGAAAACTTTGGATCCCTTTTTACGAAAATTGGGCGGACGGAGGAGTATGAAATTTCGCACACTTATAGTTTATACAGAGAAGTGACGAATGCTAAAATTTTTGAACAATATTTGCTACAAAGTTAAAAAAAATGCAAAAACGAGTACATACAGCTATGAGTATCCAGTATATATTTTGACCTGTCATGGTACAAAAGTCTATACAATGACAGGTCAAGTAATATTGGCCAATGAAACCATGGTCGAAATTCGACCACCACGGGATCTCTAGTCCATCTAATTCGGTAAAGAACAATGTCTTCGCTACATTATATTAGAGACCGAACAAGCAAATTAGATGTCTAAGTTACGTAGCCGAAGAGTTGTTTTTTTTTAACGCACCGATCAGTCAGATCACTAATCTCAGGAGCTATCACTTCAATAAAAAAAGTTATCTTATAAAAGACTATAATAATCACGATACAAAACAGACTAATAACTACGAACATGAACCGATTTTTGTTACTTAAAGTAAAACCGTGAAGCTAGCTGGTAATTTTTCTATCAGGATAAATTTTCATTTCGCAAGAGTAGGATGCTACTGTTACGAGTACAATGCCAAGTTGCTGCCCTTCCCTTTGACATTAATGACAGTTGCTTCATACGTCACAAACGAGAAATGCTTGACTGGTTTATCCTTGACCACAACTGCATCGTAAACAGCTTAAGCGTACTTGACAAGCATAATCATTTGTAAGCGCCCGTTCCTTCGACTGATCATCAATTCAAATCAAGTCTCGTTGGTAAGTTTATCTCTTTATGAAATAACTCATCACCTTGTAGAAGTAAAAGGAAAACTTTAACCCATTTGATTCATTCAGAATACTTTGCGAAAGTTTCTTTATGCATAGTAAGGACATTAATATATTCGATACTAGCAGCGCCCCGCGGTTTCACCCGCGTAAGTCCCGATCCGATCCGATTTTGGCGGGAAATAGTAACAAACATCCATTCATCCTCACAAACTTTCACGTTTATAATATTAAGTTAGTTTATTAAGGATTTCCAGAATGAAAACAATGTGTGAAGTGATTTTAAATATTCAGTATTGTTATTTCGCTATTCTGTTAATGTATAATGCTATAAATGCCACAAGGAAATATCCATTAGAATATATAAATTCAAATTTAAAATAAATATATTATTATTCTAATGTTTTTCTCGCCACAACAACGCACGCACACAAACACATCAATAAACAACATGAAAGAACGTTTGTCACGTCATAATATTATTTTTGTTTACATAAGTAAGACAATTCAGACAATACGGATATAGTTCAAGTTATTGTTACCACTCCATTATTTTATAATTCCAGTATTGTTAGGAAGGTTAATGAATAGACAATCTAGTGTTGCAAAAGTCCATAGGCTGCACTCGGCTACAGTGACGGCTTTTAATAAAGCTAGATGCAGCAATTTTGCATTCACGTTGTCAGGGAACGACAAGATAGGTATATTTAATTTAAAAAAAACAGTCAGTCGTAGGACGGTACGTCAGAAGTGAAAACATAACTTCACAATGTATTTGCATATACATGCACACACACATCTGTATATATATAATTAGGTTAAAAATAAAAAGTAGGTAATAACATATCTAAATGTATAATATATACATAAATATATACATAGGGTACACTGGAAGTTCTGCGCTCCTGGCCGCTGATAAATGTTTGAATTTCGAATGTTATATTTTTTAGTTATAGGAAACTCGGCTCCGTCTTACGAATTTTCGACCAGGGTCACGTGTCCTGACGCGAGTTTAACATTTTTTACCCATCCCAAAAAGTGCACAACGCCGCTAAAGAAGTTTTCACTTCAAAAAGTATAGTTCACGAGGAATACCTAAATTTATTGATATACTTAGTCTACATTAATGCAAGGGAAGCCGCGGACAAGAGATAGTCTTACTAATATTATAAACATGAAAGTTTGTGAGGATGTATGGACATGGATGTTTGTTCCTCTTTCACGCAAAAACTACCAAGCTGATTGCGATGAAACTTAGATGTAGATAGCTGGAGACCTGGATTAACACATAGGCTACTTTTATTATGTAGAACCGCGAACACAGCTAGTATTTAAGAAACTTTTTACCACTATGACAGATTGACAGTTTTTTTTAACCGACGATAAAACGGATGATGAACAAATCGCTGCGGCTGGTGTAGTCAAAGATTAACAGAAGAAAGATAAACATTAAGAAAACTGGGTACTAGCACAGAATACATAATAGTATGTACTATTAATGATAATTTACAAATATTAGTAGTACCTAATCCTGGTAGCTAAAAGTTATGCGTTTAAAATTTAAAAAAAAACAAAAGGAAATATAGGTACGGGTTGACTTGAGAAAAGTCACGGACTGCCATAGTGATTTGTGTTTTACTCCTATAATTTGTAAGACATTCATTTTGCCAAGGAAGTGAGCAATCAGAGTCTGAATTCTGCCATTTACACGCCTCTATTTGACATTATAAATCATTAAGATCGCACAATGTCGTTGTTGACACGTCGACCATGACCGAACTTAATGCTTAAAGGCCGTTTCATTCATTCACAACACATGTAAGTAGTCACTGACCATTTTATTGAGATTCTTGTACATATAACACAGCGTTTTCTAGACACAAACTAAGCGTAGCTATTGGTTCGATGCACAAAAACGTACTTAGATACATTTTTAGAGTTCCCTTCCTCAAAAGAAGCGCATGAAGGGTTCCGCACCATCGTTCATGATTTAATACTATAAGCCAAAAAACATACGTCTCTATTAGGGGAACCATCTTTAATTTTTAATTTATTTTCATTAGAGATCACACACGTATCATGAGATACAGCCTGGTGACAGACAGACAGACAGACGGACGGACAGTGGAGTCTTAGTAATAAGGTTCCGTTTTTACCCTTTGAGTACGGAACCCAAAAAAATGAACGCTTATAGGATCACTTCGTTGTCTTTCAGTGAAAAAAAAGGTTCTCGGTAGGTAAGGTATCAAGTTAAATAAAATTAATATAAAAATCCTATATCTGAGGGCTCTTGGAGCTATACAAAATTAAGCTTCTAATGCCGCGTTCCAATAAACAAGAAACGATTCGTTTTGCTTACGGACGGTAAAATTTCGTTGAATTTTCAATGAAAATTTTACCGTCCGTAAGCAAAACGAATCGTTTCTTGTTTATTGGAAAGCGGCATAAGTCAACGTAATCTAAAGATACGGCCATTTAAGCCTTATATTTTTACACTTTGCAGGTAAATCAAAACCTATATGGTACTTGTCATTGTCCTAGAATTATGAAATTTGAAACTCCGAGACCAATGCAAACAGATTTGCTTGGAGTAAACACGTAGTACCAGTATTTTTATATTGTAGGTAATTCCTATAACAGTATGTTAATAAAGCAATTTAATACATATCAGACATATTGGAATGGAACATAGGCGTTCATGCAAGTAGCACACGTTGCGCACTAACTCACCTTTTTCAGTAAATAATTCGGCCTCAATAACATTCCAGACCTACAATTTATATGGTCATCTAGAGTTCTCAGTCTGACTTAGTACGGAACTTGACTTTTAATAGGGCTAGAATTTTGTAGAACCTTGGTGTATCTAGGTCTAGAAAGATAGGTATAGCTCGAGATTTTGTGGTAATTACTGTACTTTTAAAAAAGTATCACCAACTTCGCTTAAATTATGATCAATTGTATTAAGCTGTATTCTTCATTCCTTAACTATCCACCCTTTTGAGCCTTGAAATAGGACCAATCTTTGAGTACAACCAATTCAATAAAAAATAGGATGATTGAAATCGGTTCATAAATGTCGAAGCTATCGCGTAACATACACACAAAAAAAACCTCCTCCTTCTTGACTTGGTTAAAACTCAAACAGCAGTACTTCTGTGATGACAATCCTAACCATACATAAAACCATAGACTCATTAGTATGTTTGTAAAAGACCATTGCAGTAACCGATTGACAAAACTCGAATACTCGGCCTACTTGCGTACGAGTTAGGAGTTACAACACTATTTACATATAGTGCCATAGACAACTTGTAGTCATGAAGGACCTTGTGTTACGTGCGTGATTCTCTATGATACCCAGTAAAAAATGCGGCCGTATTCATTAGGATTGTGTTAGACGATGTTATGTAATTTTTTGCCTCGAACCCAATAAATATGTAATAATTATGGATGAACCAAGAAACTATTTGATGGGCAAACGGAATTAAAAAACCAACAAGTTTGTTTGATGCCCAGATATGTTTTTAAACGTTACTAATGTTTTACAATAAGATCATTATTATAATCTGATTAATTATTTTTGTAGTAAAAACTTCTTTAGGCGCGTTGGGCAGTTTTGGTACGGGGAAAAAGCACTGAACTCGTGTGACCGCCACGCTCAGATGACAGATGTGACAGTTATGTTTTAGGCTAGATTTTAGGAAGCTGTAGTAAACAACACCAGCACTGGTCCACCAGACACTCACCAGGACCTTTTGCTCTGCCACTAATTCTGATTTGGTTTGCAATGGATCCACTTCTATGATGCGTTTTAATTCTTCGTTTTCAACTAGGGGCTCCGGCCGTCCACAAGTTTTGTTATGTAGGTTAAAAATTTCCTGAACGAAAAAATTGCGTTTTGTTTTACAGTAGCTTTCCAATATACATAATTAATCCTCCGAGCTGTTTCCGCAGCGCTAGTGCCACGGCTGAACTTGTATTCGTAAATAACGCGATTTTTTAGGTTTTCCATTTTTTTCTTTTTTTTTTATGCTTAAGGGGGCAAACGAGCAGACGGGTCACCTGATGGTAAATGACTACCGCCGCCCATGGGCACCTGCAACTCGAGAGTCACAAGTGTGTTGCCGCCCTTTAAGGTAGGAGTAGGGGAAAAGGATGGGAGAGGGCCTCCGGTAGCCTCACTCACTCGGTGAAAAGCAATGCAAGCACTGCTTCACTGCCGGTTTTTTGTGAGGCCGTGGTATTACTCCGGTCGAGCCCGCCCATACGTGCCGAAGTATGGCTCTCCCACGACTTTAGACCACATAGACAACAGCTTAAAAAAAACAAGACAAATATTATCATGTGTCCATGTTGGAATAAGAAGCATTAAGTTAGATTTTATATAAAAATATCATCATCCTGCCTTCTTTTTTCCAATTTTATTTGGGGTTGGCCCGATGTTGCAACGGGTTTTGACTGTTTTTTTTATGGCCGGCCTGCCTGACCCCAACCATCTTTGTGAATTTAATCGATTTCAGACGGGACAAAGGAAGAAGGTAAATTGTGGTAAGGAAAACGGATAGAGCGAGGGAGCTAAGGGAGGTAAGGGATACCGCAAGTCTCGGATGGGCAAAAGGGACTGATACTGCAGTAGCTCGAAGAGGCCGGGGTCGCGTACCCGTATGTCCGTCTTGTGATTGGAGAGGCACTTTAACATAAAAATTTAGATGAGCATGTTCTAACACGTCTTTATTTATTTTAATTTAAACCTGTTTAAAACAGATTAATTTTCCCTTTTTTTTTTTTATGGTATAGGGGGCAACCCAGCAGACGGGTCATCTGATAGTAAATGACTACCGCCGCCCATGGGCACCTGCAACTCGAGAGTCACAAGGGTGTTGCCGCCCTTAAGGTGGGAGTAGGAGAAGAGGGGGAGGGGGGAGGAATGGGAAGAGGGGGGAGAGAGGAAAGACGGGAATAAGGGAGAGGGAAGGGTTAGGGCCTCCGGTAACCTCACTCACACGGCGAAATGCAATGCAAGATGCACAAAATTACTTCACGGCCGGTTTTCTGTGAGGCCGTGGTAACGAGCGGAGTCGAGCCGCAATATTACGTCATTGTATAATAATAATTCGTTATAAATATTTTGATCCATAATGTGCCTATTCTGGACACCTTACGTAAAAGTGATAAATTTTCTCTATTTATAATATCGCTTGCTTGTCCTCGTTTCGACATATTTTAGTAAGCTTATGAGTTGGTCAATTTATTATTGCCAGCTTATGATAGCATTTAAATTAAGTTAATATTAAATATTGTGTATTAGGTATAAATCATAACTTAATCGTGTAATAATGCTATTAAGTCCCCATTTATATCTAATATACAAACAGGTATAAGTCGCCAAAGCTTTACTCGTCAATAGAATTATTACTTGGGTGTTAAATAAACAAGTCAGTTTATTTTTTTTAAAGAATACTAGTAACGTGGGTCACACATTACTAGTATTCTTGTTAACCCCTCCAGGAATATACCTAATATTATAAGTAGGTAAATGCAACAAAAACTTAAGATTGCAATGTGTCAAAAACTACTGAATGTTTAAGCGTTTCAGGAACAGCCGATACTTAACAAATCGGACACAAATTGATATCAAAGTTACTTTAGATTGCGACAGCAGAGTTTATTATCGGAACCATGGGTCGTTATCATAACGAGACGCACGAGTTAATATTTTTCTTTTCCATCATCAAAAGGGGATCATACAGAATTCATACTACTAAGGCGGATAAAAGTCGAGAATATTTTTTTTGATAACCCACTACAAGCATGGTACTTCGAAATTGCTATTTTATACGTATATTATAAGCCTGAGCGTTTAATTTAAAATGCTCACTAGCAGCGATTTCTATTACGAACGGCAGATATAACATGAAAATTTGAGGTTTACAATTCGACTGTAATTTTGACAATTATTAATATATTTTAATACTTAATTATTTTATAAAGATTGTGGGTTGTGTTGAAGGTAGACTGGTGATTGGTCCCATAAAAAATAAAAAAAATAAAAATACCGACCCCCAAGTATGTTAAGATAAAATAATGAAAGTTTCAAGTGAGAATTAAATTAAAGCCCGTGGTACTTTTTAGACGCAATTTTTAGTTATAGTAAGTACGATGACTTGACACATTGCAGCTATGAGAAGTTCGTCTCAGATGAGCATGTTTTTAGCTATTTAATATGTAAGTACTATTACGAACATTGCCTGTTTTGAAGCTTTGATTGATAGCTCAATTTATGCTGGAATCCTAACAAAAAACTGCATTATTAATGTAATACATTATCTAGAAGATGATGATCATTACTGGCCTAGGTTGTGATCGACGTGTGGGCGTCAAAACTATTAAAATTGAGACGTGATTAGAACAAAAACATCTATGAAACAGTCACGAATATGAAGATAAAACATATGGACTTAATTTAACGTGAAACATGTGTAATTTGTCTAGAAATAATATTAAATAGCTACGTATTACATATATTTTAAATATATAACATATAGTTGAAATGGGCGAGTAATAAAATCCAGTGTAGTAAACCATAAAGAGGCTGCTAATAAACCACCATGTCATATATGCCATTTTCTTTAAATTATTATTATAAAATTAAAATATTCAAACAGAATTTTTCGATTATGATATTATCAACGTAAGGTACTTCCTATGATGAGTGAGTTTAATTGTCCAACGATATAGTAGACGACCGAGTACGCTGAGTCTATTAAGGATGAGAAGCTAATGTAATAGCAAATTAGTAATAGATATATGTCTGCATATCACTTTTATTGTATCGACATGACAATCTAAGGTATATATGAGGTAGAGCGTATATTATGAGGTTTCTAATTGTGAAGTCCTCGACAAAATATCTATCAATTAATCAGTTAATTCGTATAATATAAGCATCTCGACGATGCCGCTCATACGTTTCGCTATAACAGTCTTACATGATTAAGTATCCTATTAAAAGTCAAATTCTGTTAATATACCTCCTGTGTTGATTGGTCATGGCCAAAAATTACTATCGCCTTTGAGTCAGCAAACATTTAATTTTCAATATACGGGGTCAGTAGGTAAGTACCGCCAAATATAGTGATGATTTGGCTATCAAATCTCTTTCGATTGTGGTCGAGGAGTAGAATTAATATGACACAAAAACTGTCAGTATAATTTACAAAGTAGATCCTGGAATAAAGTTAAAAATATAGTTTCGAAACAAGATTATATTCTTGAACAGAACACATACATCTATATTAATAATTATAATATAAAGCTGAAGAGTTTGTTTGTTTGAACGCGCTAATCTAAAGAACTACTGGTCCGATTTGAAAAATTATTTCCGTGTTAGATAGCCCATTTATCGAGGAAGGCTATAGGCTATACATTATCACGCTAAGACCAAGAGGAGCGGAGCAGTGACCATAAACGCAGGTGAAACTGCGGGGACGGCTAGTGTTTTATAATTATTAGACCCAATGGACGATGCTATACGAATCTATGAATTGCCTAATATTCCTTAAAAACCGATAACTACAAAAATATCTACCTACATTTTGTAAAAGATTGTGTATGACTAATGAAATGTGACTCATAACATTTCACCCGAGCGAAGCCGGGTTTTCATCTAGTAATTTATATGCACCATGTCGTATGATACCACTGGTGTTCCGGATATTAGTATTAACACATTTTGAATTTAGAACGCATTTAGAACCTGTTTTAATATAAGTTTTAATTTGTTAACATTTTCCACTCTAATACGTGTAACTTGAATCTAAATCACACAAAATATATGTATACGAGTAAATGGCGACCGCTTCAAAGAAGGCGTGAACCGATACGGATGCTAGTCTTGACAAATTTGGGTATAATTATGTATTTGTAATTCAACATTTTATGTATTCTTAGGTATTTCCTACATACAGTTGGCTTATAAACAGAGTCAAAAGATAAAAAGTGATTAACTTTGTGTCATTGTGTGTTTTTGTGCAAGGGATTTAAGAAATCGAATTAATAATTTCATAATTATAGAATCTAATAAGTGTATTTTGACATTTTTTTTCATTTTACCTATTCGACAAAATATCTATCAATTAATCAGCTAGTGTGCCGAATAATCATCCTTGCAGGTGGTTTGCTACACACCTTTGCATGTCGTTATAACAGAGCCCTGCTTTACACATTTTAAGTAGCCTATTAAACCGCTTGATATCAAAATAAAAGTAAAAATTCAAAACGATAACTAAATTGATCAAATGTTTATGCTTTTAAAAATTTGTCTGAATGTATTACAAGATTAAGTGTTTTGCATGAGGTCATAACTTAAAATTTGTATATTCGGCAGTGCTAACTTGACTGTAAAGAAATGAGAATTCTCATTTATTTACTTATCTTCCGTATCCCAATTACTTGTTCGCGCAATGTTATTTTTGCCTCCGCTGTGCTGTATCGTTAGGTGGTAAAAATCGAGAAGTGCTGTGTCACATCGCTGATGTAATGTTTCACAATATAGCAACCGTAGTTCCGATTTTCTAAACGCGCCATAAGATCCTTGTCGCACTATTGTCGCACTATTTGGCTGCATAAATTTTAGGCTGTAGCCCTCCTTAAAAAGGCTTGTACTGTCTGTGATCTGTGTGCATTCGATTCTCTTTCCGAGCCATTTATAGCAGTTGCTCTGTCTCTGTTTCAAACTGTTGTAACATCATATCCACTTCTGGATTCGGCATTATAATCTTGTCAAAAGTCCTGTCCTGCGTGTTAAAAAATACACTCTAGGTCTCTTTCTACAATGTTTGTTGGCGTCCACTCTATTCCAGTTGAGGTCGCGTTAAACATGTTTATTGCCCACACACTCAAAGTTATTTCGTTTCTGGACGATACACAAAACAAGATAAAGTTACATAGCACACGATCACATCTGTATATTATCGCCAAATGGCAGGCATTTCTAAAGTAATATTTTATCTTGATGAGCCTATTGCCATTTCCCGGGAACGACCAAAGACTGAGTATTGCCTAATACAAGAAACGAAAAAAAATCAAATTGCCCGATCTGGCAAAAGGGTAAAGCAATCGGGTCAAACAAAATGTCACATAATTATGTGAAACTTCAAGGTTAAAATAGTTCCTAGAAGATATCTGTCATGTAATTTACATAACCTTTTATTGCGTGAGTGAGAAAAGAATTAAAATACGAAAGCATGACTAACATTTAGCATCAGGGCTGGCTTTAGTATTATATTAAGGGTGTGGCAATGAAGATTGCATTGACCTAGTGATACGATGTGTAATATTCGTAGGTTAAGACACATAAGTAAGAATTGTATATGTGTATGAATGTGTATATGTATGTATATAAGTATTTGTTAATATGTCGAATAGTACGCCATCAACTACAATGTTTTTGTTAAATAATTTTGAAATTATCTCCATCCTAAGGTTGCATGGTAGAGATCGCTTTTAGCGATAAGACCGCCCGGTTTGTAAGATAATTGTTTTTTCAACTGTATTTTATTAATGGTGTACAATAAAGAGTATTCTATCTATCTATCTATTGATGGTTTTCTTAACGAAATACATTTCTGTACCTACTACTAAACTGATTTATGGCAGAAATTAATCAACACATACGTCCAATATTCTGATATTAGAAGTATGATAGCTATTACAGCGACATCACACGCTGTGAATTATGCACAGTGTGTGATGTCGAAGGTTCACATGACATTCCAATTGCCTATTTAAATATATTATGTCGCAAGGTTGAAATGGCGAAAACCTGTAAGTTCTGTATTAATCTAAAAGTTGGGCTACGAAAACGACAGATTAAAGAAGATTGCATTTACCATTTACCTACCATTTGTTATAAATTTAATGTGGTGAGAAGCGATGATAGACATGTAGGAAAGAGAGTAGCGTATATGAATATGACTTTAAAAAGATACATCGACTGTGTAAAATATGCAGCTACGATTAAACCAATGATGAAAATAGACATAACGTTCCGAAATTATTGAATTTATTTGTTTAGTTATAATAAATTAATTCCTGCTCATTAAACACTTAAATATCTACTACTTTTCAGGAGATTTAAGAGGATATATTTAAGTATTAAAAATAGTAAAGTAAAATGAGTAATGGTTAAACACGAAACAACTTATAAAATGAAAATTTAAAATGGAAATAATGAACATTTTTTGTAGTAGTACTTATTTTTTTGGAATCAATTTACCATACAATAATAAGTATCAACAGTTACCACAACAATACCAATGTAAAACATCATTATTTTATGTAACAACAACAGCAACCAATCAACACCACTTTCTAACCAATAAACAACGTAGTGAGTACTTGTAAAAACAAAAGCGTTTGTGAACGAAAACGAAGATGGCCGACAGAGAAAGTGGCGCGCAAAAGTAAGCTATCCAATGTTCGTAATTTAAAATATTGACAGCGAGATTGCAAGTTATGCCCATAGACAAATATATTAATTTTAAACAATAAATTCTTCAGAACATCTATTAATGTATCTATAACAGATCATGCGTGATTTATGCATTGTTTATTGAATTGAATTAATTGAATTAGTATTGTTTAATGTGAATTCCGGTACTCGATTATTGTTATGAAATATGATAAACACAAATAATTAGTAAGTAATAAGTAAGTAGTAAGTAATTTTTAAATATTATTAATCTTTTACCATTGGCCATTTTGAAATACCTACGTACGTACCATTTAATACTTGTTATAGAAAAATTGTGAATTTCCCTCCTTATTTGAATAGAATTAAAAGTCGCTCATTTCAGGATTATAAATTTATTACAAATATTTAATCGTTATTTTTTTATTATTTAAACTTTACAATATTGACGCGCCGTGCAGGTTTACGTGTGATTAATTCATTCACTAGCTGTCCCCACGGTTTCACTCACACGCGTTAATTCTGAATATCTGCATCGCTTCTGTGGGTCATAACGTTAAGTTATAGTAATTTAAAATTCCCCAATAATTAATTTTAAAAGAATCTCTAATTAGTTGTATCCATAGAAACTGAGATGAACGCTTTCAACAAACAAACACTAGAAGAGAAAAATCGTAGTAAAATGAAGCTGATTTATTCTTTTATTTATTCCAAGACACTGTCATAACAGGTTAAAATAACCAACACAACAAGGCAAAAAAAGTGAAAACAATGCGACTTTTATCGAATGAATAAAAGAGTTCAAATATGATAAAACAAATAATTTTGATGAGTTAAATACACTAATGTTACCCTCTCGAATTCCGTCAATGTACACGTAAATATAGTCGTTGTGATACAATGTTCAGAATATTTAGGGCTTGCTATCGAAGCATACCTCTGTAGGTTGGTGCGGAATGCAGGGACCTTAAACATGTTCGCCCTTCGCACCTGCTTTTGTTTGGTATGTACGAGCAGCTTTACCGTTTCTAAAATTTACGGATTGTTTAATTTACCGCACAACACCAAAACACGTATTTAGCAAAGGCTAAATTTCGTCTTACTTCCAGCTCATAATATCCAACAATTCCCATAACAAAGATAGTTGATATAAAACACTGTATTGGTGGTAAAAGCATAATCAGAACACTAATTTGAATATTATCTCATGGGCCTCGGTAGCGCAGTAGGCAGCGCGTAAGTCTCATAATCTTAAGGTCGTGAGTTCGATCCTCACCCGGGGCAAATCTTTTTCAACCTCGGATATATTGATTTTAAATACTATTCTGGATTGGTTACTTTTTACAACACGAGACCGTAGGAACCTGTTCGCTACTTGTTTTATGTTGCAACTATAAATTTATACGCACCTGGCGTTCGTTACGAAATGGTAACTTGTATGCAAATCTCATCAGCTTAAACAATGAAATGTCTTTACCAGCCAACCCACGTTTGTATCAAAGTATCTGCAATTGTTTACATTCATAAAATAGTAATAAGACGCCCAATTAAAATTTCGCAACCTATACCGCCATAACTCGACATATGTCAACACTTATTATAACGCCATCTGTTGACAAGTAGTATTATAATTATTCCTAGACATTAAATAATTCATATTAATCAGTTTTTTGGATATTATACTAAGTAATAAATTTTTGGAATTTACTCCTTAAAATCGATTTTTCATACATGTACTTTGGCCCCCGGTACGGAAATTTTATGAGGAGTGAAATCAAAAGTGTTACGTTTTCTGTCACTTTGACATCATGTATTGATATAAAAGTGTGTGTGTTTGTGTAAATGTCATTGTATTGTAACGTTTTTTTTAAAAATAAACTAAACTCCACTACCTACTCCAGCCGTGCGTCGCGCAGCTTGACACACACACACACATTTTTATTGTAATAATTTATTTAATGCACATTCAATATTAACTACTGTTTTTTTTTTCAGATTGATTCCGATCAGGCAGTTTGGATATTAATGTAAGTGCATTTGGTCTTGTGAAAATGTTAACTTGTTTTATTGTTATTTCGTCATCTTATAAACAACTAAACCGAAACTTGTAGCTTATCGGTAGGCCATCTTTAATGAGTTTATAGGCGGATGGTGTTTTACTCTTTTGCAATAGAATAATACTTGTAAACTTATTTATTCCACAATTATTTTAACATGTAGCATTTATGGTTTAGATAAAAGGTCGAAATTCGAGTGCTTTCCATTATTTTAAATCAATTTTGATGGTGTCAGTGTTGCTTAGGCAGACAATTAGTGTATTTTAAAAACCTGTAAGGCTGATCTAAGGCCATGTTGGATTGTTCGAAGGATATTTCATATACAGCGTGTAAGTTTGAGCTACGCGAAAAACTTAAAATAACCTCTTTCTGTTTATACTTAACACAATGCAAAAGTCAGTTCTTCAAAAAATGCTAGAATTAATTTATACCACAATTCAACTATAAATCAGTAATAACTTTTGTAAAAGTTACTTAACAAAACGCTCCTGTGGTAAAAAAACCGGCCAAGTGCGAGTTGGACTCGCGCACCGAGGGTTCTGTACAATATTTTTAAAATATGATGTAACTAAAAATATACGGTTTTCGCAATTTTTCCTTTATCTGTGCTATAAGACGTTGCTTCGTGCCAAATTTCAAGATTCTGAGTTCACCGGAAGTACCCTGTAGGTTTTGATTCCCTTGCGAGTGTCGAAAATTTGCTGAAATTTGCGGCATAAACGGTTGTGTCTTTTGGTTGCGTTGGTTTAGAAGTTTGATTTTTTTCACAGCTCCAAAGGATTTGAGTATTTGATATAAATTCCAGCTTGATACCTCCATGCGTTCCTGAGAAAAGGGTCTTGACAGACAGACAGACCCACGAACGGACGGACAACAAAGTGATCCTATAAGGGTTCCGTTTTTTCCTTTCGAGGTACGGAACCCTAATAAAACAGGTAATTTAGTCAATCGTTCAAAACTTATGAATTATTCTGTATATAAAATTTCACTTATACACATATTTATCATTACACATTTTTACAAATTAAAATCCGTTCAGTAGTTTTTCAGTTTATCGCGAACAGACAGACAGACAGACGCGGCGGGGGACTTTGTTTTATAATATGTACTTAGTGATTTTAAAACGATATACATCCATTGATTTTTTTATGTGTAAACCATTTGGTTGCCATAAGGTTAAAGGTGCAAAGTTCAATACATTATATTATTTTAATTATAAACCGAGTTAAGGCACAGAATACGTAATAGTGGTTAACGTTACATACTTCAACCATTGATATGAATAGCAATCATATGAACAGATTACATAATAATAGTCTCGGGAGTAAAGAGTAAACATCTTAGTAATAATTGCATACCTAAACATGGTAGTAATGTTAGGTATTATTTTATTGTTGCATTTCAACATAGCATAGATAATTACATGCGAGTGTAATTCGTATTGTAACCTCAAATTTTTAACTTGGTTTAGAACATTGCATACAATGATTTTTTGAAGTGAAAACTTCTTTAGGCACGTTTGTGCACTTTTGCTATGGGGAAAAAGTACTGAACTCGTGACCGTCACGCTAATAATACATATATAGATCCACTAGAGGTCGCTAATCTGAACATTGAGTTCTGTCAGCTCCTTATTAATTAATGTCACCAACCTGCTAATGTGACGTTTTAAGTTCGTCGTTTCGTTTAAGTTTTCACTTCTGTCGGCAGTCCCATGACTGCTTAATTTTTTATTTTTAAGCGCGTTGGTACGTCTTCAAAGTTCAAACCGCCTGATGGAAAGCTAGATTGAGGTCCAAAGATTGAAGACCACCATTATAGATACGGATGATACAAAAATGGTGGTCCACAGCTTGACGGCCTCGAGAGTTGCTTCTTTAGGCCCTGCTAAAAGGACCCAGGGTTGTAGGTCGAAAGGAACACGTGTGCTGGTAATGAATTAAACATTTAATGGTGCGGCAAAGCAAGGAGGTGCTAAACCGTTTAATTTAAAGCGTTTCTTCAATTTAGTCTCAATCACATCTCACAAATGAGATTCGTACCAAACGTCATTAAGTATATCTCACTAATGGAAGAGGTGGAATTCAAATTAAAAGGAGAATAGCTCACGTAATTAATAGATGGCCCCTTATCATTGAGCCATGATAACTTCCGAATTAGAACAGTCTAAACAAGGCATTCAGAGCCGATTCAATCTAGACCACGTCACTCGAACACACTCTATCTACCTTCCAGCCAAGCCAGATAAGTCTACCTACATGTATAAGTCGTTTGTCACGGCTACCATCTGACATTGGTCGGCACGTGACTGAAGTAACATGTCTGAACTATTTATTTTTTTAATACTACTGAGTTACGTGATGTTTTATTTAACAATATATTCTTAAACGTCGTGTCTTTTAAGGCGAGGACGCGTTACCGTTTCAAGATCATATATATTGAATACTTTATATTTGTAGTTTTTCTTACTTAATATTTTTATTGATTTAGATCATTATACCATGGTAATATTATCTATAGGTACAGTATTTTATGTCCATACAAACGGTTGGAAAGCGAGTCATACCTACGCGACTCAAGTTCGGTATACACTCGGTACACAACCAGTCACGAATGCGCCGCAGTGACGAACGAGCGGTGTGATGCTTTTGTAAGCAGCAAGCGTGCGATTTGTGTTTTTAACCGACTTCAAAAAAGGAGGAGAAGAACTTTCGACTGGGTGAACCGATTTTAATGATTCTTTTTTTATGTGAAAGCTGGTGCTTCCCGTGTGGTCCCATTTCAATTTGGTCCAGTTCTGACAATGGCATCCATGAGAAAACCATATATAAGTCTTTTATGGAATAGTTTTTTTTTGTTGAAGTCGGTTTTTTTTTTAAAGAATTATATACTATTAAATTTAACAATTAAGCTTTTCGTACGTCACAATCGAGGCGAAAATATATATATATATTTCAATCTTAAAACTAGGTTGTTTTACTAAATCTACTAATCAAAAAACACAACATGTATTTTTATTGAACACTTCCTATTTCATTCACAACAAATTTATTTTTTTCAAATAAAAAATATATTTATTGTAATATGTAGAATCACAAAACTAGAAAGAAATTCTTAAATCTGCAAATAAAAAAACACAATATGTATTTTTATTGAACGCTTCCTATTTCATTCACAACTTCACAACAAATTTCATTTTTCAAATAAAAATCCCACTAATATTATAAATGTGAAAGTTTGAATGGATGGATGGATGAATGGATGGATGGATGGATGTTTGTTACTCTTTCACGCAAAAACCACTGAACTGATTGCGATGAAACTTGGTATGTAGATAGCTGGAGACCTGGATTATCGCATAGGCTACTTTTTATCCCGATATTCCCACGGGATCGGGACTTACGCAGGTGAAACCGCGGGGCGCTGCTAGTATTTACAATCACAAAACTAGAAAGAAACTCAAGTAGGTAGATGATATTAAAATACTGTACTGCGGACGTAGCCGTATTTTACAAAACTTTCAGGCATAAATCATCATCCTTCGCGCCTTTTCCCAACTAAGTTGGGGTTCACTTTCAGGCATAAACAATTAACTCAATTTTAAGTACACTTTAAATCATTTTCTTCAAACTTAAACCCTATATGACACACATATAAGCAAAAAATATAGAACTATGTGTCATTTTGAGTATTCTCAATTACACATAAACTTTTACTCACATAAAAACTTTTAAATCATTTTACCCGTATCGCCACAACTAGATCTCATTATGTACTTACTTCACCTGTCTCAACACCTTTCAAAATATGAAATTTCATTATTACATGACACTTAAAAAAACTTGTTGATGAATTTTGGCGAGACTCAATTTCTCTCGGACCGGTCGAGCGACAACTCTTGTACTTCGAGAAATCCAACAATTTTGATGATATCGCAAAAGATTTATCACTTACGCTCGCAAATTTAAACCTGGAACTTTTTTATTGATATTTATGTAGTGTCTTTAAAGACGCCGACTGGCCAGCCCACTTTTAAAATAGTTATTGAGAAGGGAAACCCCATTCGCCTTCGACTTGTCATTTCCAACAATGTTAACAGCCAATGATTAAACCTCAACGGATTGCCGAGACCCGAAACTCAAACCGAATTCCCACAAAGATCTGTTTAACAGGTGTGGCCATTCCTTTTCTGAATTCTGGAAACTCTGTTGTCTTTTAATATGTAAGTACTATTATTTTTGGAGGGAAATCTCAAATTTTATAGTTATTCATCTTCGAATTTGCTCGTTATCCATATCATTCTGCCGAGGCTGGTGTTTGAAAGGTCTAAATAGTTTTATCATATCACTAGTTGTATTATTGTGAATTGAACTTAAAACAAGATTTAAGTATGATTCTTTATTACGCCTGTTTAAATCTTGATTTTTATGACAAACGTCAATAAAACCCATAAAGAACATAAAATAATGTTCAAATTCGGATAAATGTTCTTAAAAACCGCGTAAAATAATTTACTCAAGCTATGACTATGAGAAACATCACGCAGACGCATCACCGGCAAGTTATGTCAGATATTTGTGTCACAGATAATATTATAATATGTTACATAATCATGTAGGTGCGACAAACGGCCTTGTGTCCGCAGCCCGTATGTGCCTATGTGGGATGTTCATTGTTAGTACTTAAACATCTTTAACGCCTACTCTGGCAAGCGGTAGAGAAACATTATCTACTAGATAGCCTTTGCTTTGAAATCATGTTTGTAAACTATTTGGCCAGGGCCCACGTGTTTTATTAAAAGCCACATTACAATAAATACAGAAAGCTGCGTTCAAAGGTTATTGTAAGCCATAGACACGATAAATAAAAATTCCATTATTCAAGGTTCAATGGCATGAATAGAAGCAATAAAAACTAAAAAAATTAAAAGCCTTTTACATAACACGTTAGACAGGGGCGTAGTCACCGCCGTATCAATGATACGGGGCCCCGGGCTACAGAGGCCCCTAACGTGTGTAAGCAAAAATTAGTAAAATGTTATCCACAATGTCACTTAATCTCCTGCTTCCCGGAAAAAATCATAAAAAAAACTGTCATACGTGCCTATAGAATTTCACTTCAGAAATGATAAAAGTCAAAAAAGCAATCTCTTTTATTCCCGGGTTAAGCGTGCACTCAGAAGTTGGCAACATCCTGCATCGGTTATTGCGGGATTCCTCCGTTTAAAGCATTTTTGTTTCTTTTGTGAGAAAACTAATTTTGATACACGGTCCCTCCAAGGCACGCTACGCCACTGACGTAAGAAATGGGCTGTTGACGTTATTATTCTCAGTTCTAGGTTCTAGATACCTTTGTTTATTTTTTTTTTTGGGAATATGATTATGTATGATAGATCCATTCATGTTTTAAACTTGACAATGTTGGAATTTTCATCTATTGCATATTTCAGTTTCATCTACTACTAACAATAGCCTTTCGTATTTTAAAATAACCTTATTGTAACACAGGTACCCTTATGCATGACGAACTTTATATAAAACATTATATAAAGTTCGTCATGCTCGTGAACGTGGTACTTGTGGTGACGGATGGGAGTTGTCATTTCCTAATAAAACAAGTGCATTACTGGTAGCGTGCCAGTGAGAGTAAAGCAAAGGCACTAAAAGATTTTTTATTCAGTTGTCAACAAAATATTGAAATTAAAAAAAAAATACCGGTGGTGGTTTCTTCTTCTTCTTTGCAATAGATATAATCTATATCTTTATAAATTTCTTCTGTCGTGTGTATGTCACTGAACTCTTCCTAAACGGCCGGACCGATTTTAAAGAAATTTTTTAATATTTTTTACGTTCCGGCAGGAAAACGTCTGTCGGGTCCGCTAGTTTTATTGTAAAATTTAAATAAAAAATTAATAACTTTGAAGCAAAAAATTTACTAGCGGCGAAAAAAGTATCGATTACCGTAAAAAATCGTGACCATTTTTGTAAAGGACAGACGAAGGAAGGTTTACACCTGCGTTTCACCTTATGTAAGAACGAGTAACCAACGCAACGATTACGTCCAATGGGCGGTGCGCTTGTTCGTAATTGTTATTAACAGTTTATTCTACGGTCCGAATCGGGAACATATTATATGAAATATACGGAAACATACGATGAGAACCGTGCAGGCCGTGCATTATCGGACCTAGAATTTTAATGGTTGTTGATAATAACTTAAGAAATTGGCGGCGAATTCCTCACTTGTTCGTGTGTAAAATAATTGCTGTATTATCTAATGTGTTTTAAATTTCTAGTTAGGCGCGAGAAAGTGAGAGTTTGAAAAAAGAACGGTTACTTACATATGTTATTTAAAAATCGAATTAGAAACAATTTTGTACAATACCTATTCGTTTGTTGCCTTATAAAATTATGGGTTCTAATTTTATTTACGACGAGCAGTCTCCGCGCGGCGTGTATATATTTTATTTATAAATTTTGCGCGGCATCCTTATTCTTTTTCCAAAATAAAAGTAGCCTAAGTTACTCTTTATAACAACAGCTATGTGCCAGTGAAAGTCCCGTGGAAATCGGTCTACCCGTTCCAAAGATCAGCCGGAACAAACAGACAGACAGACTGACAAACAAAAATTAAAAAAAACTGATTTTTAGGCATAGGTATCGTGCAAATAACTGTATAAGCTTAAAAAACTAAAATTTTGACATTAACACTTCAATTTTATTTATTTGTATCGATTAAAGTTATCAGAAATAAATTATTCTTTTTGGATTTTTAATGTTTCTGAGGACTCAAGTGACTAATCTAGTGTACCATCTTTCATTTGTTCATCAAATTCAAGTTTAAGCTTAAGGTAAGTTTGAACTAGAATTTCAAAATGTGATGTTATTTATTTATTATTCACTACAGAACTTCGATATCGCCTAGTACTTGGGTTGTGGAGGTCTGATGGCAGTCGCTTCACGTAAAATATCAAAGTTCGGCCGTATCGTAGTTAGACTGAAAGCCGACCCTAACTTAGGTGGGAAAAGGCGCTGAGGATAATGATGATGCTATTTATTGCAAATGCAATTAAAATAAAAATTAAATACAAAAAAAACATATTTACAAACGAAAAGCTTTTTATACTGATTTAGAAATAGTTAACGTCGATTATAAATATGCAGTAGAATATATATATATATATATATATATATATATATATTTTTTTTTTTTTTTTAAATAACAACTCCCGCATTAGGAATTACTCCTGTGTCGCGGGGGACTTTACAAACATACAAACAACGGACACAAAGAACCCCCAGACTCGAGTGGGAATCGAACCCACCACCTATGGCATACAAGGTCACTAGGCCAATAGGCCAGTCAAATTTATATTTGTATATAAATATAATATTTGTTCTCATACTACATACATTTTTCTTTTTTTTTAAATACTAAGTACATTTACAGTAGGTATCATAATGTCTACGGAGAGTAATAAATAGTATAATTTTTTTTTTTTTTTTTTTGTCTGAAGTACAATAAACTTATCTAATCATAATTAATAATATACATATAACATAATAATAAACATAATAGTATAATTGAATTAAAATAGGTAATCTACATATAACTTCCTTACTGCGAATTTTAAAGTTTAAATTTACAAACTGTGGCACAGTTACGTTCTTGCAACTGTCAAAAAAGTAAATTAACGAATGCACACGTGTGAGTGAGATCACTGATAAGTATAACTCGACGTCTCTTAAGATTCATGAATAAACTATCCCCATCCAAGTACAAAATGAAAAACTTTTATTAGAGTATTTTTAAAGTAAAACACTTTCATTCTTTAACCTTCATCACGGGAATATTATCTATCCAGTATTGTCACTCGGCGCTGTCCTTGTACCTACAGCCGCGCGATACGTAAACACGAAAGGGCTGCCCGCCTACAGTATTTTGATTCATCTACCTATTTGAGTTTGTTTCTAGTTTTGTGATTGTAAATATTATAATAAGTATATTTTTCTTTTAAAAAATTAATTTTCTTGTGAATTAAATAAGAAGTGTTCAATAAGAAATACATGTTGTGTTTTTTGATTAGAAGATTTAATAGAAAACACCCTTATTAAGGCTGAAAAATATTTGCGCCTGGACTGAGACGTATGAAAAGCTTTATTGCTAAATTTTTTAGTTTAAAAAATCCATTGCCATATTAAGTAAGTACTTGTACTTATTTCAATCAAATGCACTTGCGATTTAAGCTTACTGCTTACAAAAGCATCAGACCGTTCGTTCGTCACTGCGGCGCATTTGCGACTGGTTGTGTACCGAGGTATAGTATACCGAACTTGAGACGCGTGGGTATGACCCGCTTTCCGACCGTTTGTATGAAGATAGAATACTGTATAGATAATATTACTGTGCCTTTACTGTGAAGTTTCACTGTTAATAATTGCTTTATAGTTCGGTATTATGTTTCGATATGTCTGGGGTAGCGATGTAGTAAAGCGAGAATTTTGCGGCTCGGCTATGACCCGAGCCGCAAAATTCTCGCTTTAGTACATAAAACTTAAAAGTAACGATTCTTCTCATCACATATTTAGTACTTTGAAAAAAAAAATTTTTGTACATAACTATGGAATTATTTAACAGTTCAAACTGGTAACTTTTCCACGGAAACCACTTTAGAAATCGCTGTTCTGTAGGTTAGGAATACTACTCAGTAGAGAAGCTGCAGCCATGACCTACCTCCTTCGAGGAGGAAATAGTACTGAACGGTCATTCTGGATCTTTCCTAGATTGAAAAAAGTTATCACCATTTATATAGTTCACGTGAGAAGATGTGAGCAAAAAACTCACAGCCAATTATTATACATATATCTAAAAATATATGTAATCAAAGAGAGGCCTCGCATGGTTCAACATAACAAGTGTACAATTAAAAATAATCGTTATCTAAGCAAACGAGAATACCTTTCTCATTTCTAACAATCAACCAAAATCAGGTTTAAGAAACCCTATGTATTTTTAGAGCAGTTCCCGGAGGCTTCCTTCTTAGGGTATCCCGTATCCCTTGCAAGTTGCAATAGACCCACTTGTGACGGAATACCGTGTGGTTTTAGTCGGTTCGATTCCGACATACCACTTCACCGTTAGCTTCGGTGAGCTGACGAACCGTGGGGGTTTTCACACGAAAAAAAATGTATTTTTAGGGCAACGTTTAATTTTTTTATTGTTACAATTTTATTACAGCACCAACTATCACTGAATCTCTGAATCAGTTTGATCCATCCTAACTAATTCTAAGGTTGCCTGGAAGAGATCGCATCTAGCAATAAGGCCGCCCTTTGTACATTATCTGTTGCACACATGAATGTATGATACATCGACTGTAACTATGGTGTACGAATAAAGTGTTATCTATCTATCTATCTATCTATCTACATTTATTTTTGACTAGATGACCGGTGAACTTCATATCACCTACAATTTATTTAATTCCGAGCATTTTCATATTTATTCACATTTTAAACCTTCTTTGGACTTCCACAAATAATTCAAGACCAAAATTAGCCAAATCGGTCCAGCCGTTCTCGAGTTTTAGCGAGACTAACGAACAGCAATTCAATTTTAAATAGATAGACTAGTATGATGAGTATTTCTTTCTATCATTATATTCTTCTGTCTTTGAAATTTATATTCCATTTTCAAGCGTTTACTATCTGTCATTTCAACTAACAGCTTAAGCATGTAACTTTAATGACGCTATAGAGGCGTATTAAACACCTACATGCTGCCAACTATAATTTGACTCCACTCACGTAGGTAATATGTACTACTACTGCCGCCAACCAGGCGTTAGCGTTGTTTAGGGTCTGTTGACATGACAGTCAGTTTTAGAAGGGGAAGTCAACGGCGAGTCGTGTTTATTGATTAGAAAAATAAAATATTGTCTTCTTCTTTTCGATCTTTAAACACATATGACTATAAAAAAACACACTCTAAGTAGAAATACACGATAAAATATACATTAGTATACATTTAAATCTTGCGGTCATTATGTAATTTAGGTGCAATTTTTAACTCCCGTAGACAAAACGAAAAAAACACTCTTTAGCAAAGGGAAAGTTGTCATAATTAACATGTTTTGCAAGTAGAATTGTTATGCCGTTGTTGAATATGAAAACGGGTTACTTTTGTCGATCGCATTTTTACTGATATCTATGGTTAGGCAACTAAGTTTTCAACACTGGCAACTTTTACTGCGGCTCGAGAAACAATTATATTAGGCCTTGTCTGATTTAAAGCCTACGATACGATTTAGCGCACATACATTATTCAAAATTATTTAGAACGTCCGCGGCTTCGCTTGCGTGAAAATAGATTTAGTTAATCAATTCACTATCCCTCGGGAACATTACTTTTTTCTGGTAAGGGCACTAGATATCCTTTTCTGTAGCTTTGGCTACGTGTATGCAAAAATTGATGATGACGGCTCGAGTAGTTTAGTCGTGAAAGCGATAAACAAACAAACTCACATTCGCATTTATATAGGTAGTAAGATACTAAAAGTATATTTAATCATCATAATAACTGGACACATGTAACACACGGCCGTCTGATCCCAATATATTAATGTTATGAGTACACTACTCTGAGTTGAACGTATTCTGTGACTGCTATAAGTAACTAATATCTTAGATCTAGTGCGAATATTAACATAAATAGAACATAAATTTTTCTATTATATTATATGTATATGTATATTCTCTTTGTGTTAATAGCATTTTAGTAAAACCAATGCGTAAAATAATTTCCTTCAGTCTTTGTTTAAAAAACAGAAACCAAACATTTATTCTTCTGTCAGGGACATAAAAAGGATTACTGACGATATTAGTATTCAATAATAAGTTGCTTGGTTTCAAGATTCTTGGTTTAAAAAATATCTAAAGTATAAAATAAATTTTGTTTATTAGAGATTGTATTTCGAATTTGTGTTAAATCGGTGTAGAAATACATATCATAATTTAAATCACTATTTATTTTGCTGTTCTGTTTTTTAAAGTCAAACACGAGTCCAAAATGCACCCACCGCAATGCTAAGCTAAGCTAAGCGACGAAAACACGATAAGTTTTATCTGTTTTGAAAGGTCTTATCTAATGAACATTTTAAGCAATTAGCGTCCGTCCATGTTGCTAACCTGGGGATTTTTTCCCTAACTGTTGGTTGTGTGTTTAGGGAGAAAATATGATGACTGGTTAAAAGGCACATTGTGTAATTGGCGATTTAAAGTCGCCAGTTAAACAGTTTATATATTATTATATGTATGTATGTACCTCAATTTTACCGGCACGATAGAGGTCGCAATTATGCACCGTTTGCTTTCAAACTTGGACGAAAGGGCAAAAATAAAGGGGGGGGGGGCAGACAAAAAAAAATAATTAAAAAACACGAAATCTACCTCTGCGGGCCCGGATTTTTTTAATACAAATAACACGTTTGTTTGTGACCAATACTAATTTCGATTATTACAAATCACCCGTGGGTGTGTTCAACTGTCTCATGTTCGTCATATGTTGGCTCACACCTAGGCGTAAATGTGTGATGTAATTATTATGTTTTGCCAAAACTAAAGGTTGACAGACCACTACTAAAATGTAGAACAGTTAAATATTACATTGATATACGTTTCTATACTAAAAAAGGGTTGAATCGGAGGTTGGAGGTCTACAAACTGGTAAACTTGGGTAGGAGTCAACAGGCCTGGGTGCCTCGGCAGATGGACCCGTCTGGGGTCTACTACTGCTAGGGCAACGTTCATACTCATTAGTTACCATTAGCCTAGCGCATATAGTTAATTAATATGTGAAGAGAATTCTTTCTACCAGCGGCGAATTTACACATTTGCCGCCAGTAGTCTATTAAAATTTTGCCGCCCGTACCGGTCCGTCTATCTAATTCGATACCCCAGGACAAGACATAAAAAATAATGTAGGCCCCAAATTTGCCGCCCCTAAAATCTGCCGCTTTAGGCTTCAGCCTACTCAGCCTACTGGTAAAGCCGCCACTGCTTTGTATGCATTTTTATGAAAATTTCGCAAACGAATGAACGTGAAATATGGAATACTTGAACGTGAAAGCTAAGATTTTTAAATAATATGTGTTGAAAATTTTATAATTACTTTAATACGGCTACGTCAAGCTAAATACGACCAGTACATCTCTACATATTATAAGACAAAGTCCCCGGCCACGTCTGTCTTTTCGCGATAAACTAAAAAGTACTGAACGGATTTTGAAATGAAATGGCTGAAATTATGCTCTACTACCTGTGCGAAGCCGGGGCCCGGGGTGCGAGTGTTGCTAGTATATATATATAATATATATATATATATATATATATATATATATATATATATTGTAATATTGTATGTATTACCTATACTTCAAGTCTAGTCAAGTTATACTCGCCAAGAAATAAACCATGGTCAAAATTCAACCACCAAGCAATCTGTAGTATTCATTAATATGAGCCTCAAACGAAATGGCTAAATTATAAAATTCTTCTAATAACTTCAAAACTTTCAACTCCACAAACATATTAGATACCTACTCCAAAAATATTTTAAAAATAACTTTTACGTTAATTAAAAATGTAACTAGCATGAAATGGTAATTTCAAATGAAACTGAATTTAATAAGAGGGAAAGCAAATGCTTTACAGCATAAGTATTTTTCATTTTACACTTTCCATAATTGCTAAATAATATATTTATTATGCAGTTAAATACACCTATTTTTTATTTTTTTACGGGATAGGGGGCAAACGCGCAGACGGGTCACCTGATGGGAAGTGACACCTGCAACTCAATTTATTCAATTCATTAAACATATTTATTTATAGTGAAAGGAACTTCGTTTCACCCGCGTGTCCCAATGACATGCATACATACGTACATGTATTCTTAATAACCAGGTACCAATCTTCTCAATGAGGCGCCTCTGTCTCGAGCGCTTCGCACGCTAAATCTCGCTGCAGAGGAGACTGACATATTTTATTGTTCACTGAGTGACTTCACTAAGATAATTAAAAATATTATATTTTTAGCATGATTATCGATTACCCAGTCGTTGTTGCTTTTAAATATCTACCATTGCCTATTTAAATTTCGAATAAAGCAAAGATCTCTCGCGCCTTTTTGTTTCTACGACGCTTGACCAATGAGATTTAATAAACTTAATTAATAGCATTACCCAGAGAGATTAATTATTCGAAATTAGAACGCTTTGACGTAAGAAGTAGGTAGTGACCTATCGATCAAGTGATGACACCGCTTATTTATTTCGTCACAGTTTTCTTAAATTGAATTTAATATTGGTTATAAATCTTATTACATAATAAATTATACAGTTATTTTAATAGGACTAGTTTCGTACTTATTTGTGTAAGCCTCTTCCACTCCGCCGAAGAAACGACGAAGCACTATGTCGGAGTCCAACCGTTTTAAACCATTATGGTAGTTCCTACATTAGACCTTTTCCTGTGAGAGGCAGTATACACGCGGGACGCGCCGACTTGGGTGAGAGCGAACCGGCTTCACCAGTTTGATTGTTTAACAGAGAATTTCTTCCTCGCAGTAAAGAAGAGCCAACGTTGGGGTCCGCTACAGCTAAGCAATACGGTTTAGGCATAGATAAAAGAATAATTAATGCATAGAAATAATTTTGAAATGTTTTACCTAATTTTAATAAAACGTGGAACTTTTATATTAAAAATGGTTTTATAAAAACCTGCCTTCCGCAGTAGACTGAAGTCTCAGGCATGGCGGAACAAAATTCTACCATCATTCCTACCAAAGGACTATTGTAGGATTTTTGTATGATGAGTATGAGAGTCGAGGAGTGTGTGCTTCTAATATTCTCCATATTTATTTATTATTATTAGGTACAAATCAGGAAATTCAGGCAACCGTCAAATAAATAAAATAACTCGCTGTAGGCACTGAACAATAGTGCTTCAAAATGCAACCAACATTATGAAATGAACTAAAATAGCATACTCCATCCCTAACGCGTTGAAGGAACAGTGTTGGCAACTTTCACGTATACATATGTGTAGAAAGAGACTAACAGTGCGGCCACAACAATACCTGCCGATACGATCAGGGGACAATTTTGTATAATTAGAACTGCCATTGTTAAAGCGTGCACTCATTACACTGCAGTGATACGGGTTAGATAACTTCAGAGGTAACTGTCGGGGAGATGTTAATTGCAACATGCAACACTGAGAAAAGTCTAGTGTAATCACTGGTAGTGTCATATGTATCTACAGGAAGATTGTTTAATAATGTTGCAAAAATAAAGCAGGTGTATACCATAGTCTAGTAAAATATCTTTCACCGATAACTTTCCCGCCAAAAAAATAACAAAATTAGGGTTTAGTCCGACTTACCACCTCGCCGTTTGACCCCGGTGAGGTTATGACCTGTGGGGGTTTCCACACATAAAAAAAGGGATCTTTAGAGGTTTAATTCTTTTCACTGAATCAATTGTATTTCCTTTCATAATAACACAGAATCTCACGAAAAGATCAGCAAATCTTATTAGACCAATTTTTAACTGACTCCAAGAGTAGGACCTCCATGAATGGTAGGTATTTTGCAAATAAAAAAAGATTTATTTTACAACACATTTGACACACATTTGTCAAGCATTTGTCATTCACCTTTCCTTGTAAAAATTTCATAAGCATGGTATATTCTTTACAACACCGATAATACTTTGGTTATGGTAAGATTACACATGGATTTAAAAACATTTTCCCAAACTTACACAATCGGAAAGGGACAACAAATTTGCATTACTACATCAAACAAATTTAATGACAGCGCAACTAAAAAACTTTAAATGTCACTTTCGTACAGAGTTTCTATCTAAATAAAAAAGATGCGAACAAAATTTGGCTTTCTTCGATTTTTGTGCACGCTTTTCGCCATGCAATGGCGGCAATCTCACGTACGTCCTACTTCGGCGGTAGCGTGCGTCGCTTTCCAATCGCGAATTCAAATTTAGAATTTTAAAAATTTTTCAATATTATATTTAATATAGAATAATTTTCAATACTCTTAAAGCCACGAACGCGAATAGATTAAATCTATTAGATCAAAATGTATCTTTGGTCAAAGATACATTTTGATCTAATTTAATGTACTAGAGATTTAAAATGGTTGTTTTCGACCATTTTTTATGTAATTTTAAACATAAATAAAGCTATTAATTTCCAGTTTAAGTTAAACCTTCCGTACCACGACAGTTTAATTTTAATTATTTATAAAATTATTATAATAATTTTTAAACTTTTAAAACATATTGTTTAAACATTTTAGCTTTCTGCACCTTTTCACTTTAAGTATTCCGTCTCCATGCGCGAAATTTACTTAAAAGGGGGTACAACAATTCTTTTATTACGTATTAATGTATATCATGTAGATTCTTTGTTTAAGCAAGCACGTTAACTGCCTAATAGACAAGTGCGCCAACCGTATCACCCTCCCCATGGAACTCTGACAACTCTAAATACCAGCACTTATACGACACAGTGCTGATAGATACTGCTGCTTTCTCGACTGTGACTGTCTTATTCAGGTGTCATCGATTCAAGCTTTACCCTTTGTACTAAACATGATTTTCTTTAGTTGCCTCGTTAACAAAAAAGACTAGAAAGTGCCACATTGTGATGGCTGATGTGTTACAATTATGCGCAGATCCTAATTTACACTATTGCGTTTAGATATTCACCGTATCACGATCATGACATCTGACGGACTTCGGCGTAATGACCAATCACGTCATTATTTGCTTTCGAGGCCCCATCCGAAAACCAGCGCTGCATGTCATACATGCAGCATATGCTGAGATGGCGGCCATTTTAAACTCGCACAGAATGGGACCTGTTCCTTTTTTTTTCTTCTTTCTCTATTTTTAAATTTAGTACGTAATTTATTATTAGTTTAGAAATAGTTTTTTTGTTTACTTTTATATCTGTGCGTGTTCTAAATAAATGTTTTTCTTTCATTCTTTCTATTTTTTTAACATTAATTTAAATGTGTTCTTTTTGGACACAATTTTTATTATTTCGTGCAATAAAACATTTATTATTCCGTGCAATATAACATTCTATAATAAGTAAGGGATATTGTAATCGATGTATCGATAAATTGCTATTTACGCTACCTATACTTGTCTATGGTATCTCCATAAGCATAGACCGCATTGCGATGTGTTTCATTACGTGTAAGCGAAAGTTTGTTTGCTTTATCGCTTAGATCGACACACATAGTTAAGTACTTAGTAATAATTTGCATTCTTGCTACCAGTTAATGTTTATTTCACACAGCAGGTGGTGCTGTCGTAGGACCACAGATTACTTAATAACTCTTGGGTAGTATGATATATTTCCTCACAGATTTTCGCGACGATGTACGCAATGATGACGGTACATTTACGCGGTGCCTGAACACAAATGTCTTTTTAATTGACCTGTTTTCAATCGCTCAAAGCTTTTGGCTTTAATGTAGATTTCTTTGAAGGTAAACTACGTCCATTTCTGTATCCCTGACAACGTTTATGTAAAAAATAATGGTGATTAGTTAAGTAGATAAGGCGTGAAAGCTTGACAATCAAACAAACTTGAATTCGCATTCATAACATTGATAGAATTTAGGATACTGTTGTAGCCTTCAGTTTTTGTGTGGCGCGGTTATACGAGAACATTGTACTTAGTGTAACAAAAATTAAAAGAATTGATGTTTTTACAACATAATTAAAATACTAAAATTCCAGTAAAAGAACAATTTGAAGTTGGCTTGCAACTTTTGATAAACTAAAGATGCGTTTGATTAATTTTTATTGATGGAAATATTAGTTCTCTGTAATAGTCGTATTATTACTATATTTTTAACCTTGTTATAAGTTTGACGTGTCTGTGTGTCTGTCTGTGGCATCGTAGCTCCCAAACGGATGAACCGATTTGAGTGATTTGGGTTTTTTTTGTTTGAAAGGTGACTTGATCGAGAGGGTTCTTAGATATAATTCAAAAAAATCTGGTTAGGTCTTCGAAGATCATCAGCTCTTTTGTAATCGTTGAAGGGATTTATGATTATTATATATTATATAGAACACCAAAAAACCCAGACTAAAACATTGCCATGGTATAGGTACGGATAAATATACTAGATATACACAATTACACATATTCATGCATACCTCTGCGGTTGCGGTCCATTGCTCTACCGCATAAACTTAAGGCTCAAATTACATACATACAATTTAATTAACTTTAGATACCTATATTTTTTTACTGTTGTTACTCTATAACATAATTTAGTGTAAGAACAGACAAAGCTAACTAAAATAGCAAGTTTCACAGTAGTTTTTATTTGTGTTTCCTTGAATACTTGCGAATTAGAAGTAATTTCGATGATCTAAATGGCGCAGACGAAATATAATTAACATGAAATATCTAAATATTTGCTTGACTTGTGTGCATATGTCTTCCTAGTACACGCATACTACTTAGGATGTAGAACACCTGTATCTGTACCTCTTCCGCGTTACGAAATGTAGAATTAATTCTGTACAGCTCAGTACGGGTTATATCTATACTATGCTATGTTTGTAAGTTTGTATACAGGTGGCAATCTCTCAAACTATTGATTCCGATTCTGAAAATTCGTTTATTAAAGTTCAATCGAAGGTAAAATAGCCTATTTTTAATGCACAGATGCTCGATACCCGTGCCAAGTAAATCGCTAATCGTTAATTTTTTTTTTAAAGACTACTAATAACGTGGGTATAAGTATTCTTGTTAATCCCTCCAGCCAAGCTAAATGCTTGTATTAGGAGTGGGTTCACGTCGGTAGTGCACTGGGTGGGGTTCGAATCCGCAACTACTCGATCGCAAGTCCGACGTCTTAGCCATTACGCTACCGCCGCTTCTTAAAAATTAAGAATTTAATTATTTAATTAATTATCTTCGTAATTAAGTATATTATGTACATTGAAAGGGTTTAGTGTTTGAAAACTATCGACTCGTTTCATCGTATCATTTATAGAATACAAAATGGACTCTTCACTGTCCTCTGCTCGATTATGTTACCTGCATTCTACTTGTACAGTAGCTAAGCTTCGCTCCTGCGATACGTAGTAACTTAGGTTGTATGCAGTAAATTTACTATCTAATCTTATATTAAGTTAAAATTCGTTTAATATCCTCTTCTAACATTATGAAAAAACCCTTATCCACATAAACTTACGTTCTTCCACTTCGATCGTAGTTTTTCAACAAGGGATCCGACTAACTTTAAACATGCGCGGTTTTTGTGTCTTATACCACAGATAATAAATAATTATAATTTGACATATCTCACATACGGCCATCTGATCCCAAACTAGGTAGAGCCTGTATTATGGTAACCAGACTGCTGATAAACATACTTATATATCACTAAATACATACATATTATAGACAAATTCCACCCAGACACGGAACAAATGATCGTGCTCATCACACAATTATTTGTCTGATGGGTATCGAACCCATGGTATCGAAACCTGACTGCAAAGCCAGAGGTAGTCCTCTGGCTTAGCAGTCAGGGTCATTAACCACTAGACCAAGAGGCCAGTTAACACAACATAATATTATACTAGTACAGTAGGTTATACATAATATTATCATTTATTGAAGTGTGTTGAGTCAAGAAACATGTAATGGATATATTGCGCGGACTAAAAGTAATCGCGATAAAGATAAAAAGATCATTAGAATTTCTCTGAAATAAAAAAGAAACATTCACGTTTCGCGCTTTAAAATACAAATGCATGTAACAAAATTTTAAATCCAAACAGTAACCATGACGTATTTTCCTTGTGACGTAGTCGTCCTGTCAATGTCATCCGCGCGCCAAAAGTCCTTGTCGCACTTCAGTCGCACTCGCATCGCATTAAATAATGCGATGCGAGTGCGACTGAAGTAACGACGAAGTATAACAAACGTATTTAGAATTCGAATTCGGTCAAAAGCAATGCAATGGTCTGCAAATTGTAATTCGTAAATTTTTCGTACATAACAGTTCACATCGTTTGAAATTAAGCAATTCAATGAATTAGTATATACTATATATGATAAGGATAACAATATCGTGAAATTTAACGTAGAAAATACTTAATTTTATGTTTATATTCCAATTAGTCGCTGTGGATGGTATATTATGTTTATTATTATTTACTGTAGTAAAGCTTTATGTGTTTTTTATGTGAATAGTTCGTTATTTCGCAAGGCAGGGAGTGTTGACCTTACTTGATAGTATAAAGCTGTAAAATTTAATGTGCAAGTTATTATTCGAAATAATTGTATTAATTGTGATTTGTATTATGTATATTTCAGTACCTATATAAAATGTTATTGTTATCGTCTTGTTACCTCATTAAATATTAAAACTACAGATTCATATTTTGCAATCAATAATTTTGCATTGATATGAGAGTTACTGTTTACAATCAATTAATCGTGAAATAAAACCGGACAAGTGCAAGTCTGACTGGCGCACCAGGGGTTCCGTAAGCAAACAAACTTGCATGTAAATAGTACCTACGAAAGACAAACTTAACTTTGCAGTTTAAAAAATACTCTCCCATACATTTACATTACGACAACATCAACTAACTTTCCAACCGCAAAATATAAGTTTGTAATCATAAAAACATTTTTTTTATGATTATTATTATACGCGCCGAGATTCTTGTCGCCTTCGATCATTGTCGCACTTAATTATCCTCTGCTTCTACAGTTGGCACCAGGCTTGTGTAAGAAAGAAACAAAACCGAAATCTTTACAACTTTGAAACAAATAAAATAGAGCCAAGAATGTACAACTTTTATTACCTACCAATATTCCATATTTCAAAACATAACTCGGCGAAACTAATTTGTACACCGTTAAAAGTAATAAATATCATAGACAAGTGTAAAAATTCTAATTAAATCTGAGAACAAGCACTCTTATGTATCTAAAGTATTAAAAAGTTGACCAACTCGATTGCAACGATGCAAAATCAACTAGTTTAGCAATCGATCTCTGTTCGAAATTCAAATCAATCGTCTATGCTTCTATGGCGCAATATAGATATTATTTAACATAATAAATTAGTTTTTATGCTCTTTGTTTAGGTTATTATATTTATTTTATTTATTCATGTAAGTATAACGTGAGTTTGTAACTTTAATTATAATTTGTAATGAGTAGGCTTAGTTTAAATTAGTAATTGTGTTTATTAATATGCATGTACAATATGTATTTAATTACATATATGGTAAATATGTAGGTAATTAAAATTCATTACCTACTAGTCACTAGACTGCATGTAAAATGTCTACCTAGAGAGAGGACAACCAGCATCAAAATAATATGTTTAACTAGCAGTGCTCCGCGGTTTCACCCGCGTAAGTCTTGATCCCGTGGGAATATCGGGATAAAAAGTAGCCTATATGTTAATCCAGGTCTCCAGCTATCTACATACCAAGTTCCATCGCAATCGGTTCAGCAGTTTTGGTGAAAGAGTAACAAACATCTATCCATCCAAACTTTCACATTTATAATATTAGTAGGATGAATAATATATTTCCTGGATACTTAGTAGTTTTTTAAACCCAAGAGAAGCTCTTTATAAAGGAGCTGTCTCTTTAATGCTAAGCGCGGCAAGTACGGCACACTTTATTCTTCTTTTAAATTCTCTGCCATAAAGAATCTAGAAGTCGTCAAAAAACATAAAAAAACAGACATTTTGTGTTATGATCATTGAGATAAGATCAATTATGATTACATTATTCCAGATTTTATGTTGGTCCTTGCTACAGACTTTTTGTGTGCTTGTTTTAAGTAAGCGTTAGATTGTAAAAAATATAGTTTCTTTTTTCACGATAAATTACTATTTAAGATTTTTGTTTATAGTTAAAGGGCAGTGGCAAGTGAATTGACCATTACATAAGGTATTAATACCTATTTTACTAACAAATAAAAACAGTGGGATAAGGCTGCAAATAGTTAATTACTTTTAAGTTGGAAAGGGCCAAATTGGACAAATGACCAAAGTTCAGACTCGCCACTCAATTTTCAAACGTCGCGGGTCGTTAAGTCTAGCGCGGTCATTGTCGCTGTGTTCGAAAATCGTTTCTAAAAATTATAATAAGTTTAGAATATTTCGTATAGTTTCCTGAGTATGTGAAAGTTTATTTAAGGTACTAAATGAAATGGTTTAACATGTGAATTTTGGGGATCGTGGCCCCTTTAACTCCCTCTTTGGATACTAATCTGGCTGGCTGGAAGGCTGCAAACCATGGAAAATTGCTGAATGATTGATTTTTATCGGCTAAACTAGCCTGAACGTAAAATAAATAAATTACGATGCACAAAATCAGGGACCTACATTATCACTTCCAGTATCTGAGATGATGATTCTTGAAATGATCACTGCTGTGTCCGATAATAGAGGGAAGATCACAAGATACACATCGCCACCCGGCAAAAAAAGTGTCATAGTACAAAAACAGCTATTTCGAGGAAACACGACTTTTATGCCGGTGAATTGAACAAAACAGCTCAGTGAAAAAGGGAACTTGCTAATAACGATGTTTTTACAGCTGACCAAATGCAAAATTTGCTATTCAATGCTATAAAAATGTCAAAACGTACCTAACATGTGACATGACACTTTTTTTTTGTGATATGACACTTTTTTGCCGGGTGGCGACATTAGAATGAAGCTTTTGTCTTTTTGCATAGCAGGAAGCTTTCATTTATATAGTACAGCTTTACTCTGTGTACAGGTACAGTCACCATATCTATGTAAGTTGTTATGTTGACAGTAGCAGGTACAAGTAAACAACATCAGCCTCCGGCTCTATCCGGTCAGTCAACCTTCCGTATGTTAATCAAAGAAGGTTGTTAAATCATACAACCGATACGATCTATTCATACCTCAGAGAGACACTGAATACATAGCAATGACGGAACTGGTATATTTCCTATTCTTTGCAACGTGACAGGCAGGACAAGGAAAACCCATCTTTATGCAATAGGAAGTAAGATGCATATTGACCGCAAAGGATAATGATGCAGAAACTATTGTTCAAAATTCACTCAAATATAGACCGTATAACTAATTAAATAAGGATTAGTGTAAGTGTAATGATAAAATTGTAGTTTAAGTAACCATGAAGGTGGGATTGCTAGAAGGCAAATCGCTTGGTCACGATCATTTCAAGCTTCTTATTGACGATTTTACACTACTCTCACTATTTCTGGTTGATGTATACAGGGTGTATTTGAAAAAGGAACACTTACTTTAATCACTGGAAGGACATGGCTCCAGCATGCAGTCACAATAAGAATTTTTGAAGAAAAACAATCTGTTTACAAGTTATGACCGTTTGAATTTCCAGGTATTTTTGCCTGCATTTTTCATAAAAGTAGGTGGAATGTGTAAAGTTAAAGATTTTAAATGGTACATATTTTTTAAATTTGGATTTTTTCATTCCGTTACTAAGAAAAGCCATAAAAACTAACTTCGATTTTTTTTTAAGTTAGGATAGTTTTTTTCATCTTTTTATTAAAACTGCATGCTAGGGTTTTTTCAGTGATTTAAATAAGTGTTCCTTTTTCAAATACACCCTGTATATCACAGGGATTTAGAAAACTTAAATTAAAATATTAAATCTAGGTAATATTTGTTTTGCTCACGGAATTGATCAAGTGAAACGTTAAAAAAAAACAAGTTATTAGGATTACCACTAAAGTCCTGATGTCACTACAATCAGTATTATAGCCTTGGACAGTTCATCGACACCACCGGTAGGAGAGATCTAAGTTTTGTATTGAAATAAATCCTAACATCTCATAATGATTAGTTTATGATAGCTCATGCCTTACCAATTATCAGTTTAATAGATAATAAAAACTGCCACTATAAAATAATTGCCGTGGCAGACGTCGCTTTACACATAGAGTTATTATGTTGTATATATATAAGTAGGTATATTATATCACAACACAGTACACACGCGTTGTTTCTATAACTTAATTAATTCTAGAAGCGATACAACTATTTAGTCGATTTTGAGATATGGTTGTCACGCTTTTTAATGTGAGCGATTAAAAGATACAATAGACAATAGAAAGAAAAACATTTATTTAAAAAAAAAAAACACGTGTACGATTCTTCAAAGGTAAGTATCCAACAATGGCAAAAGCACAAGCCGTGCGAAGCAGTCTTAAAAAAAAATCAATTCATATATATTATACATATATGTGTTTATAATCGCCTTAAAAATAACAACTCAACTATTGGATAATTTAATAATTTTTCACAAATTATTGGATGGATTTAAACGATTATTTCATGTTCTTCTTTACTTGAGATAGCAGCCAAGCTAGAATGCTTGCACACAATTTTCTCACAAGCAGATTGCACTTCGATAAGAATTTCGATACTACCTGCTGATAAATTTATAATTGATGCCACTCGTTAAAAGATGGCGTTGCGTAAGCTTTATACTAGTTTATGCTCATTATAATAAATTTATGACTCGCGTTATATTTTAAATCTTAGCTTTTAGAATTTGTTACATTGTCGTAATCAAACAATTTAAAGCTGTAACTAGAAACAATAAGAGCAAGAACATCGTTTCCGTAATTGCATAATATCCGGATGATAAATCGTAAGCTATCGACCACAAGGGGCGGTGTCGCCTTCTCTACTTACAGAAAGCAGTCAATGCTCGCTGCCAACGTAATAACATTAATAACGATTAATTTTATTATCACAGTTGCACTACAGCGACCGGATTACTGTTATTAATTCAGTTTCGTTAAGAAATTATTCCGTTCGCTTGTTAAAGTTTGAGCAAGAGATTGTTCTTAAGACATGTCATGTCACAAGAGCAATATAAAGTGGAGTAATAGCGTTATTTGCTTGACAATAAAAATATTGAGGTAATATACAACCGTAGAATAGTACGTAGAGATCATAAAAATATCAAAAAGGAAATTCCGATACCGGGAATCGAACCCGAGCCTCCTGGGTGAGAGCCAGGTATCCTAGCCACTAGACCATATCGGATTCTGAGTTTCATGCTAAAATTCTGATTTACAAGCAGATGTTTTGTGTTTCAACCTATTCAAAGTTATATTTTAACTACATAATATACGTCTGTTGTCGTAAACACCGTGCGGTATTAGTAGGGTCGGCGCCGGCTCCTCAACAGTCACGGTCAGAACAAGATTATTAAATTGGAAGACATCAATGACCAGTAGTCTATATATACACAAATTATTTATTTATTTTTTATTGAAGTGGCAAAGGTTTCTTTACTGTATGGTACAGTGAACAGACCTTTGCTAGTCCGGAATGTCGAGACATTAACGGTCACAGTCCACTGCCTACACAGCCGCACATTAAACAAATAAATAAAATTGAAGTGTCTGTTTGTAATGTCCATCTCAAAGGCCGGCAACGCACTTGTGACCCTTGAGTTGCAGTTGTCCATTTGCGACTATAGGCACCCACCATCAGGTGACCCGCAAACGCTGACGTAAGCAATCGCTTAGCATCATGCAGGCTGGTGAATATTATAGACATACGTAATACTAGTGACGTCACTCGAGCCTTATCAATCATATGAAACCTTAGAGGTTCTGGCGACGGAACCAACCTCATCATCAATCAATATCATTAACAGAAATACTTACTGTGTTTCTGTTGGTTCTTTAGTAAGTTAGAGGCGCTAGCACAGTTGGACCGCTTCAATTCAATCATAACCATCTTTTTTTTTACCCCCGACGTAATAACGAGTTATGTTATAAGTTTAACATATGTATTTTTGTGTCTGTCTGTGGCATCACAGCTCCTAAACGGATGGACCGATTTTGATTTAGTTCTTTTTGTTTGAAAGGTGACTTGATCAAGAAACTAAGATTAAGAACATTTCTTAGCTATTCAAAAAAATCTGTATAACCTTTCCTTTATCTGTGCTATAAGACGTTGCTTCGTACCAAATTTCAAGATTCTGAGTTCACCGGAGTAGGTTTCGATTCCCTTGCGAGTGTCGAAAATTTGCGGCAAAAACGGCTGTATCTTTTGATTGCGTTGGCTTAGAAGTTTGATTTTTTCACAGCTTTAAGGGCTACTGTCCCTTGTAGCTGAGAAAAAAACTGAGTATTTGATATAAATTCCAGTGTAAGTAACCTCCACGCGTTCCTGAGAAAAAGAGTCTTGACAGACAGACAGACAGACGGACGGACGAACAACAAAGTGATCCTATAAGGGTTCCGTTTTTCCTTTAAAAACAATTATTTGTCCTGGGTGAGAATGGAACCTACGACCTTTGGCTCAGTAGTCAGGATCACGCCTGTTGGCCTTTTTTTTTATAATAGACCAACGGGCCCGTCCGACTCCGATCAACATTATATTTGTAAGAGACCCGGGTATTATTATATACTAATATATACCCGGGTCTTTTACACCATATTATGGTGTTGGTATATAATAAATCTTAAGTAATATTTCGTAGTGTCGCAGAAAACTGAACAAATAGGTTAATGACGACCGTATGTAAAGTATTGTAAAGTAACTTACTCCATTGTTATAAACATAAATGTTATGTATATCTTAATCCCATGTGTTATGTAATATAACACGATTGGGACATTCTGTTATTGTATCCGCGTTTGTGAGACATACAATGCTTTAGTTTGGACACCATTATGTTATGGGAAATAGAATAATATCGTGTCGTGTTTCGTGTTCTGCGGTGGGAAAATGGACATGGTGTACAGTGATAAGTACGTTTGGAATTCTATCATGTCATGTAATAATAATAATAACTTGAGACATCTCACACACGGCCGTCTGATCCCAAACTAGGCCGAGCCTGTATTATGGTAACCATACTGCTGATAATACATCATATCATACAATACTACATATTATAAAACAAAGTCCTCCACCGCGTCTGTCTGTCTGTCTGTTCGCGATAAACTGAAAAACTACTGAACGGATTTTCATGCGGTTTTCACTATTAGACAGAGTGATTTATGAGGAAGGTTTTGGTATATAATTTGTACCCGTGCGAAGCCGGGGCGGGTTGCTAGTATTAGATAAATTACACCCAGACACACAAATATTTGTCCTGGGCAGAAATCAAACCCATGACCTCTGGCTCAGCTGTCACGATCACTAATCACAATACCAGGCCCGTCGTGTGATACCCCATAATTCGCGTATAATACAATTATGGTTTATTCCATTGGCCAGTGTAACACATGTATGACACCGTACCGAATCCTGTAATAGTGTATTCAGACCATCATTCTGTGTTGAAAATCATATTTTATGCAATCAGCTGGTCTTGACGGCACCGAACGTTTAAGGTCATTCACCGTACCGCACAAAAAGAATACCTACGCATGTTGCGTGTAGATGTACATTACGTAGCGCCAAATGAAACTAATGACTATAAATCCATAATCACCATATAGTCATAATCTCATTTTTATGATGAACTGACTTTTGTATTGTGTTAAGTACAAACAGAAAGAGGTTATTCTAAGTTTTTCGCGTAGCTCAAACTTACACACTGTATAGACTTACGTACCATGACAGGATAATATTTATACACGACGTGGTAGCTTGATGCAGCCGTTTTTTTACGTAATTTTTAAATTTGTAAAACATGTTGTTAATTTTTTTTAGTTTTCTGCACTTCTTTAATACACAAACTTTAATTATTAAAAATTAAATTTAAAAAAAATACGTTCAAAGAATTTTCTTTACGTATTAATATTTAGATATCTGTTATAAATTTTTGATCCTTTAAAAGTGTTTTTAAAAGGTTGTATTTGATCAGAAAATACAATAATACAACACTTTATTTCCTCGCTGTAAAGGTTCAAATTACACCGTTGCTAAATTTTCTTTTATTAAAGAAAGATTAAAATGCTTGTATCTAAGCTATATACGCGAAGCTTCACTCCACTGGACATAATACAGTTTGATTGAAAACAAAAGTGTGATGTCTACGAAGCGTGTTAGTCGGCAATTCTAAATAGATCAACTTTATAATGTGAATAAATTCTAATAAGATTATAATTATATATCAACATATTAGTATCATATTAAAGGGAATTGAACCTAGTTTTATTTTTAAATGTTTTATTTTAAATAAATATTGTATTTTAGGCTTACGAAACGAATTTCTAGTTTTTTTTTTTTTTTTTACTCGAGGCGTCATATTAAACCTCAATTTGAGTATTATAAATATTCACTATTGAATTTTAAAAATAGATAACTTCCATCTATATACGTCTAGCTATATGCCAGTATTTTTATTTTTATTTATTTTAGATGTAACAAAGTATTGGGCCTCTTTAATTGCCTGGACGTTTGAGCGGATTTTCGGCAATTCTAATTAGATCAACTTTATAATGTGAATAAATTCTAGTAAGATTATAATTATATATCAACATATTAGTATCATATGAAAGGGAATTGAACCTAGTTTTGTTTTAAAATGTTTTATTTTAAATACATATTGTATTTTAGGCTTACGAAACAAATTTATAGATTTTTTTTTTTTTTTTCACTCGAGACCTCGTAATAAACCTCATTTTAAGTATTATAGATTATTACTATCGAATTTTGAAGTAGATAACTGGCATCTATAAGAGTCTAGCTATTTGTCAGTATTTTTATCTTCGCTGTAGCTGTTATATTTTAGCTGTTACAAAGGTTTTTGTTAAAAATCCGCGACACAGTTGACCCCCTCCGCACCGCGCGGGGCCCGTCGGGGGGTGAGGGGCGTTGGACGGGGGGTACAGCTCTGACAGCTGGACGTTTCATCGGTAGAAGGGAAAGTGTCGGCACTTTGGACTGTGACGGACGGTTAATCGCCCTTCGATTAGGGTTGCCAGAAAAATTAGTACCTTTAAATACTATTTGTCTAGAACCCACCCCACTGTATTTTTATATTATGTTAGGACTAACTTCTTAAATACAAGAATAGATAACATCAGTACCGGAAGGACAAACTTGTCATAATAAATTCAACGAAGAATTTAGGCTGTTCAATTGAAGTTTCGAAAGAACGTTTATTGGTTGACAACCCTAAACAGAAATCTCTGATCCCACTTACTTGTTAATCAATCAATCGGACTTTTAACGTCCTAAGATTATAAATGCGAATGTGAGTTTGTTTGTTAAGCTTTCACGCCTAACTACTAGACCGATTATCATGAAATTTAGCCAGGGATACTGAAAAGGACGTAGGGTACCTTTCATAAAGGCTGGCTAAATACTGTTTTCGAGGGATAGAAAAATAACTTTCACGCAAGCGAGACCGCGGGCAAACGCTAGTATACAAATTAAATTTCTTTGCGTTCCACGAAAACCGTTGTTGCATGACATATTTCAAGTATCAATTTTGCAGATCGAACACTTGCGGTCAATAGTGTTCTGGTTAATCTGACGTTACTACACGGCTGTTTTCTGTTTTGAAATCAACTAGTTTGTTGAATAATATTTGAATTTTAGAACAGAAAAAACAAAGATTCAATCTTAAAATAAAACCGGCCAAGTGCGAGTCGGACACGCGCACCGAGGGTTCCGTAAAATATTTTTATTATATGATGTAACTAATAATAAAATATACGGTTTTCGCAATTTTTCCTTTATCTGTGCTATAAGATGTTCCTTCGTACCAAATTTCAAGATTCTGAGTTCACGGGAAGTACCCTGTAGGTTTTGATTTCCTTGCGAGTGTCGAAAATTTGCGGAAATTTGCGGCATAAACGGCTTTATCTTTTGATTGCGTTGGCTTAGAAGTTTGATTTTTTCACAGCTCCAAGGGACAGTAAACTTAAGTATTTGATATAAATTCCAGCTTGATACCTGTACGCGTTCCTGCGAAAAAGGGTCTTGACAGACAGACAGACGTTCGGACGGACGGACAACAAAGTGATCCTATAAGGGTTCCGTTTTTTCCTTTCGAGGTACGGAACCCTAAAAATAGCATACGATCGGGTAACATTGTCCTTTGTCATATATATATTTACGCAATATTGGAATACGTCATATTATAAGTTTTTTGTATAAAAGGAAGTAAATATCCTGCCTTTAACGATATGTACAATACAGTAATAATAGGTATTGGTTTTAGTGATCTTAGATAATGTTGCCGATGTAATTTGTCACCATCTGTGAACGTACATTAAAGCAAGCCTTGAATTTGAGGCTAAACACTATTTTGAACAACGCAGTAAATTAGTACGTAATTAACCTACCTATTAAATTACTACTCCGCTCCTATTAGTCGTAGCATGATGTTTTATAGCCTATAGCCTTCCTCGATAAATGGGCTATCCAACACAAAGAACTTTTCAATTCGAACCAGTAGTTCCTGAGATTAGCACGTTCAAGCAAACAAACAAACAAACTCTTCAGCTTTATAATTACTATTACTAGCGACCCGCCCTGGCTTCGCACGGGTGTAATGATGATACTAAATATACTACAGAATGTCTATAAATTATACAACGTTCACAGCTTTTTTGTCATTAGACAATACAAACATGTTTTCTTCAGAGGTTACTCTTGAAAGAGCGACATAATTATAACCCTCTGGCCGGTACCGCCCCCGCCGCCGCACCGCAACCGTTATGTCCCTGCATTTTAAATCTGTAATATCTTCGAAAATATTCATTGAAATTACATGCTGTAAAGGGCCATTTTGATCTATATTAAATGCACAATGTATTTAAGGTACTTAATTGGATAAGGATTAATGCTGTGTTGCTTAAAATCGCTTCGTAAATAAGCCATTATTTCTCGTAAAAAGTAAAGGATAAAAAATGGTTATTGTGGGTTATCCCTAAGAGATATACATATACCATCGCGGACTTTTTTGTAGACCTTCTTAAGGTGTACAATACTGTGGTACATTATTTTGACCTATCTCGTAGGGTTCAGCCAGCGTTTGCAATGTAAACGCAAAAAAATGTGTTCATTTACGACATCACACTAGAAACCTCTAAAGTTATCAGTGTTTCTCTACTATATTATGCATGTATTATACATATAAACCTTCCTCTTGAATCACTCTATCTATTAAAAAACCCGCATCAAATTCCGTTGCGTAGTTTTAAAAATCTAAGCATACATAGGGACAGACGGACAGCACGAAGCGACTTTGTTTTATACTATGTAGTTAAATATAGATTTTGTTTCTGATTTGAAGTGTTTATTTATATTGTGTTATTGATATAATAACAGGTATAATACATGATTCCTAGCTCATTCTCCCTGACACGAGCAGTTACATCTTGCGCTATTCCAGCATTAAGTATGTTACAAAGCTTTCTACCATAAGATATTGAAGTTATATGCACGTTTATACCCTTTTAATAAGAACCGCATAAAATATTTTACAAATAAGAGTACCTTAAAAAGTTATAGAAGTCTATAACTTTATATCATGCATTTAATCAATGCATAAATCTACATGCATCAGTTTTAACAATACCATCACGACAACACGACACACGTTTCGTTTATATTATACTGTTTCACCTACAATTTTACTATTTTATAATGTGTTATTATTATTATTTAGGCAAGATTTATCCTCAAATCAAACAAATGTATATATTTGTGAATAATTAGGTACTTGTGTGCATAAAATAAAAATACGTTTCATTTTTATAAAACAATTTTCTGAACATAATCATTGTTACTAAAGAAAACACAATTTGAAATTGGAACGCTGCCGCGTTGATTCAAAAATGCCATAACAAGGCAATGATTGCACATAATCATGCCAGATTACTTTGTTTGAAACTTGTATAGTTAGATATACTTAATCAATTTATTTGATATTATAGGTTCTTGTTAAAATAACTTCTATTTTGCTTTAGAAAGTTCTGCTGTAATTGTGTTTAATTTAACACGTTTGGACAGCTGTTATGAGTTATTGGAAAAAGGCAACCGTCGGCGGAGGTTTATTCGGCCAATGAGCAATGTGAATCCCCCACTGGTATTATTGTTTAATGAAAAGGAACAGTTTAAAAAAAATACAAAAAACAGTAACATGATCGCTTTAGCTTAAATTAAATAAAATTAAAACTACTATCATCGATTGAAATGTACTATATTTATCTCAATGAGTACTATACGTATGTTTGGAGTAGGCAGGTATCTATGCCTTATCGTCTTTATCTTAAACTTAGGAGTAACTAAAAAAAACATGATAGTTCGTCGCAACGGCAACGTTAGAGTGAATTGAAATACTGTAAAAATGTAAATTATCAAAAATCTCAAAGTAAAATCGGAGGTATAGTCGGTTTTTAGTATTCCGTTAATCAAAAAAAAGAACCATTAAAAGATCACTTTGTTGTCCGTCTGTCTATCTGTCTGTCAAGACTATTTTTCTCAGGAACCCGTTTACAAATCAAGTTCAAATTAATACCAAATACGTAGGTCTACAGTCCCTTGAAGTTGTAAAAAAATGAAGCTTCTGAGTTAACGCAATCAAAAGATTGCCTTAGATTTAAACATTTCGCAGGTAAAACAAAACCTAGGTAGTAAAAGGTATTTCCCATTGACCTAGAATCATGAAATTTGTAAGAAATAAGCTCTGACAGCACAAGTAAAAGAAAAATCCGAAAGTCGTTAATTTGTTGTTTTATCACAAAAAAAAGTAGTTTTTGTAATTACAAACTTAAATTTTGGGGTTGGAACGTTGACTTTGTCGTGAATGTATGGAAGAGTATTTTTAGAATTGCAAAGTTAAATTTGTCTTTCGAAAAAAACGTCCAAAAATCTTCAAGAAATTATTCCCGAGATGGCTTACTATCTACTTACAAGTTTGTTTTCATACGTAACCCTCGGTGCGCGAGTCAGACTCGCAGTTGTCCCGTTTTTTTATCTTATTCAGCCTGCCCGTTTTGTAGTTGCGCTTTAACTTTAATTGACTTTAGTGACTAAACTACTATTTCACTTTGTTACAAAAGAGCGCGTGCCGTGTATATTTTGCAAAGTTTTTAGTTTTGTATACAAAAGATTTGTATTAAGATTTAGTTAGCCTTCTAGTTTATTGTATTACTAGCAGCGCCCCGCGGTTTCACCCGCATAAGTCCCGATCCCGTGGGAATATCGGGATAAAAAGTAGCCTATGTGTTAAACCAGGTCTCCAGCTACCTACATACCAAGTTTCATCGCAATCGGTTCAGTGGTTTTTGCGTGAAAGAGTAACAAACATCCATCCATCCGTCCATCCATCCAAACTTTCACATTTAGAATATTAGTGGGATTAGTGGGATTTATCATAATTACACTAAGACAGTAGTTACTATTTGAGCGTTATTTAATGTTATTTTCTGTGTCAGTACTTGCTATAGTGATGATTTGCCACCCTTTTCTTTTTATACTATTGCTCTACTACTTATACTAAGCCTATTTCCCTTATCTCTTGGGGTCATTCCTCCTACTCCTTTAACGCCTTTCTATCCGTTGCTCTGTTTTTTCTGTGGTGGTGGTCAAATTTTTGGGACTTGAGAAATTGCAATAATTAAGGTGATTGCAACTTTGTATCTAATATCAGAGAAACATAGTTGCAATCATCTCAATCTCGAAATAAGATCTAGAAATAAAGAATCTCTGAATCTTAAATGAAAACCACACGGTTACGGTTGGCTACCAGTCTTTAACACAATCGCAGTGCATTTGTAGTTTCCTTGAAATGTCTTAAGCATCCTACGTGGAGTGAATGGAGCTATGTATTCAATTTTATTGTGATCTGTGTGTGATACATTGCCTATGGTACCTAGATAATAATGAAGGCATTCGAACGAATCGTATGCTTGTTTTAAAATTGTTTTTCATTTTATTTGCGAGAGCTAAAAACAAAATTAATCAAACAACAAAAAATTGGTTGTCTGTAAAGTTGGTTTACGGACGATAATTTTACGTGATAACGTCATAAGAAAACAGTGGAAGAGAGATGAGAGAGATGCGTCACAAGCCGAACGCTGCCAATTGTGCAGTTGTGCCTTTCTATCGCTTGTTCCGCGCTCTCGCTTGCACGCTCGGCTCAGGCGGAACGTGACATTGAGTCATGCTTTTTCGTGCGTGCAGCCGGCTTCATCGATTTATAAGACGTTATCAAAAAGCTTAGTAGAAATTGATAAGCAATGAAAAACAAGTTCACTGTCAATGAAATTATACATATTTGTTAACAATTTAGCTAGTTTGAAAGTTCCTCAAATGCGCCGAAATGAAATATTTTAATAATAAATTATAATTTGTACTCGTAATAATCTGTGCAATTATATAAAAACATTACATTATGTTAACTTTATTTTTATTTGTTACAGATTAAAATTGTATCCAGACCATCAGTACAGTGCATAAAAGGAAACAAAAAAAAACAATGAAGCGAAAGATTTAAAAACTGAATTCCAATCATGATTAGAACGTTCTAATTTTAAAAGTGATGTGGAAGAAATAAAATTAAAGGACGAGAGGAGCAAAGATGGCGTCTTTGTTAAGTGTTGTGTGTTGTGCTGTAGTATTCAGTTTTGTGTATTTTGATGTGAATGGACACGTAGCCTTAACATATCCACCGGCCAGGAGGTATGATTTAGACTTTCTGGATAATTCTAGAACGAAACCGCCATGTGGAATGCCAAAGGGTAAGTTGTAATATAATATGAAACATTTTTTTTTATGTGCTTAAAGTAATTGATATATATATATATATATATATTTTTTTAATTTACTTCTGTTCAAAAATTTGGTAATTGGTGCACTTGTGATACACGCGGACATTAAGTAATAGCAATATTATCCAAAAACAAAACGGTTGAGTAAACAACTTTAAATTGTGTGTAATAGATAAAAAAACATGAATAATAATATAAAAGGTAATGGAGGATGTTCCTCGCATATGCCAAATTCTTTAATATTTTGTACAAAGCTGCTTACACGATTCATATAATAATATGAGCTGAACTCGTATTTGTTCTATTGCAATTCTGCAATTGTTGAAGAAATCACCCACAAAATTCGCTTAGAGACGACAATATAGACAGCCTGTTCGAAATAACAAATTAATGACGGTTCGTCACTTCGAGATTTAATAATATTTATCTGTGTCTCCGTACTTGGTCTTACAGGGGTAGTAACCAGGGGTGTTGCCACACGATAGAGAGAGAAAGAGCTAAGCTAATGATTATTTGATTTATTTCCTATTCATTAAACTTATTCATTCAAATATTTGAACGTTGCTGACATTGACTCCGATGTAAAAAGAAAGGGAGATTCAGCCACGCACGTCTTCTAACATTGAACTAAAACTGCGTATTCAATGTAATGCGGCCGTGACCACTGAAAAAAAAAAATGTATTTATTAACCGCGAAATTATGATTAAATTATTCTATAAACTAGTTTGAGTTTCGAAATCTGTTTAGATACGGTTCCCGCGATTTAGAAATAGAACAAAGTTTAGAATAATAATTATCATAATTTTTTTAATTTCCGTTTTAATTTTATTATAGACAATTCGCACCACGGAACAATTCTTGCGGCCTTATACCTGGGAATTGTAGCATTTCACCTCGAATTCTTTTAAAACATTTTTTTTCTTGTGGAATAGTTTACTGATGTTGCTTTAAGAAAATGTAATTAAACATACTGCAATTTTAATTGACAAGTATCCGGAAAATGTATTCTTTTTTTTAGTTTTTTTATTACTATTGTAAAGTAGCTACTTTTTTTGTTTCTTTTTCGTGTGGACAACGAGTAAAGAGGTAGGAAGTAGGAAGGGTTTGAACACGGAGGTTTCATCATGGCAACGACTGGCGACGACAACGACGGGGGGATGAAAATGTACGCCCTAAGGAGGATTGAGGATTCGGACCTCCTGATCATATTTACTGCCCTAGCCACACCATCAGCAAACATATATTTCTCAAAACCAGTAAGAGAAACGACCCTTTGGGCCACAAATACAGCCATTAAAACGATAAAAACTTTTGTAGCAATTATTTTCTATTCGTCAAATTGGCTTATTAATACTACAACCTATTTTTGGGTACCTAAAAAGACGAAAGATGCATATAAATTTGGGACACCCAATTTTATAGAAAAAAGTATCATACATTTACTTTTTTATAATCTTGTCCAAGAATATTTTGCTTCTGAAGTATAGTAGAAGTTCAAACTCACAATGACATTACAAACAAATACATTTTTTAAGGCTGCTCATAAACTCACACACAATACAAGCTAATACTATAAATGCTGTCTGTCTCTCCGTTACGTTTTTACGCTGGACCAGTTACGATGATTTCAATTATAAAGGGGACCTAAGAGATCGACATAGACCACTTTTTGTCGCTAAAATAAAACTTGACGATGTTAAAATAGGTAAAAAAAGATGTTCCCGGATGCCTTTTTAGTCAGTTCGTTCTGACACACCGCCGCCCCACCGAAAACCTCGGTGGGGTTAAGGCCCGAAGGGGTTTCTACACACAAAAAAAAAGGGGATGAAAGTTTATATTGAAGACATTTTAAGCAGCATTTATTTTCGAACAGATATCTACTTGTAGCTAGTAATCAAAGATTAGATACTAGCTTGCAGCCACAGGCTTGCTTGCGTTCATTTTACTTTTCTATCCATTAGGAACAGTATTTTTTTTTAATGAATTGTACCTTAAATCCCTTACTGTTCTGACAACATGTATAAAAAATTTTATTATGTTCGGTGGAGTAGTAAAGGCGTAAAAGCGTAACAAACAAACAAAACTCACATTCGCATTTATAATTACTAGCTGTTGCCCGCGACTTCGTCTGCGTAGACCTTTCCCACACAAACTATCATCCCCTATATCACCCCTTTCAAGTTTTTTTAAGACATAAAAATCGCCCTTTTGATTTTTCAGGGTCCTAGGCGTGATAGACAGTCCGACAGAAAACAGACTGAGTTACTTTCTGACTTATAATATTAGAATATATTAGTTAGGATGAGAATTGAGGTCAGACATTTTTCAAGAGCGATTAGCTAGGTGACTAGTCAGGCCGTAAATCAGTGCCTGACTGACTAGTCTGTGTGCATCACGACCTTGGGTTCAACGACACTTGACTCATCGCTGTAACAAGCCGCATCGCTATTACAAGACAGTATTGCGTTGAGGTAGGTTGTAGGTTGTGCTGTTACCAACACTTATACTGTGACTGATCTTTTAAAACTTAAATATTTCTGCAACAGATCTCCAAATTAGCCCAGAATACATAATAGTACAGGTAGAGAAGTAAATAGCGACTCTTGTTCCGACACAATAAAGTCGTCACCAAAGAATTGATTCCTGAGATAAGTGTACTATCTACAGTATCTCTACATACAAGTTTGTTTGCTTACCGAACCCTAGGTGCGCGAGTCAGACTCGCGCACGACATCACGCGTGAACGTCTGGACTTATTTCGCTAATTCTTTTTTTTTGTGTTTATTATTGTCAGGAGAAGGTCTTATGAAAGAAAAAATTAAGAAAGCTTCGAGGAAAATTAGAAAATTTAAGAAAACTTAACGACCATATTACACGCTTTTGACATAACTGTCAGTCGTTTGACAGTTGGCGCGATTGACAGAATGCGTGTTGCAACAGAATGATGCATCGGTAATTTTTTTTAAATTAATTATTCGAATTCAATCTTCATAGTTAAGACAGCACAACGTCTGTCGGGTCAGCTAGCCCTAAATATATGTTTGTCCATGTTCTAGACAGTTCTAGACAGACATAGTACAAGCTCTGTTTAGTTTGGGTCTAAATAGCAATGTGAAGTATGTCCCAGGATTTTATTATATTCGTTAGTACCTAGTACCGAGCGGAGGCTCGTGGCTAAGTGGTAACCGAGTAGGTTAGCACATAACAAAGTTAAGTAATACTAGCCAGGTCAGTCTAGGATGGGTGACCATTCTTAACACATTGAGATTGCTTCGGAGAGCACGTTAAACCGTCGGTCCCGGGTGCCATACTAACATCTGTGGCATTTGTTACGGGTAGTTGGAGCCCTAAAAAGTCCGACAACCTGGTCTAACTACAGAACTTCTATATCACCTAGTACATGGGTTGTGGAGGTCTGATGGCAGTCGCTTCATGTAAAATATCAAAGTTCGGCCGTATCTAAGTTAGACTGAAAGCCGACCTCAACTTAGTTGGGAAAAGGCACGGAGGATGATGAAATGAGACATTTTTATTGCTAGTAAATCAATCTTCTTGGTTTAATATAATAAATTTATTGTGTAACTTTTCTAATACCATTTAATTTAATATCATTATCTATTTCTTATATTAACATATTTATTTTTAAAATAGTGCAAAAAGTAAGGCCAAAATTAAGTTAGGTACTCAAGTTTTCATAACTTGGGAACCCAGCTGTATTTTGATTCATCATCATTTGGTATAGACACAGATAACATAATACTATACTAGAATAGATGACAAACCGCTCAGTGATTATAAAAGCATGCATAAATCTATCCTGTCATTATCGCATTCTAACATAATTACCTAATCATGAGCTTATGACTCACTCACTGACACGATGAGATGAAAATGTTGAGAGGTAGCATCTCAAGGGCACCCTAGCATTATCCTCCCAATTTTCCTCACAGAGAAATCTCTGTATAAACGTGACTTACAAAGTATTTATTTTGAAACACTAAAACGTACGTAAAATATTACATCTTTTTTTAAACTCGGATCTAATTTACTATGTCAAAACCGCATTCGATTTGTTTCATCTGTTTGGGAGCTACGATGAGACATACGGTCTATATCTATACGTCAAACATTTAACACCCCTCTTTTGCCGCGAGGTTTAAATATTTTTTCCCCTGGCAAGTAGAGCAACTTATATGTATAAGTAATCGCCGAAATTATTTTCTAATTAGAGCCAGTAGTGATTTTTATTTAATAACGTAAGAATTATAGTGTATGGCGTACAATTCTAGTCTCTGTGTTGTTACAGAGATTTTCTCGACATTAAAAATTCATTAAATCGGGCATTTAGGATCTCACGAGCTTATGCATTGTGTAAGGACAGAAGCAAATGAAAGGCTGTTTGGAGAGGAGAAACACGTGTTTATGAATGTATATAAGTTACGTATGTATATAAACTTTTAAACAAACACATTGAGGTTAGTTGAGGGGTGAACGAGAGGTTTCGAAGACGTGACTTATTCAATACTAGCCGACCCCGCAGTTTCACCTGCTTTTATGGACACTGCTCTGCTCCTATTGTTCGTAGCGTGATGTTATATAGCCTATAGGCTTTCTCGATAATAAACCAGTAGTTCCTGAGATTAGCACGTTCAACCAAACAAACAAACTCTTCAGCTTTTTAATATTAGTATAGACTAATTTACAAAAATTCAAAAGAATGATGAGCGATACTTTCTTCAAGGTATGAAAAATGTTCAACCAAGAGATACCATTGCACAAGGCACATTGAGTGGGTTCACTATTCTGAACTCCGAGTTGCAAACATAAACTTAGTATAGTTGCAAACATCGTCTCACACGCTATCTGTCACTTCCAATTATATAAACCTTCTCTTTGTTACTTGTATTTGGCCTTCTCGTACTCTGTTATAAGTGTAATCACTCCTGTGATAAATGTAAGTCTCATGAAAGAATAAAATAATATAACTTTGTAAGTACCGTTTAAGACAAACCACATGGTTCACTTCTGTAGGTTAGAAAGGTGAATATCGGCTTGTAAAAGGTGTCCTTCAGACAGAATGAATTTTATCGGGAATTGAAATCATGGATTTTTAAAATGAAAACTTCTTTAGCGGCGTTGTGCACTTTTTGGGATGGGTAAAAAATGTTAAACTCGCGTCAGGACACGTTACCTGATCGAAAAATCGTAAGACGGAGCCGAGTTTCTTATGTTTAAAAAAATATAACTTCGAAATTCAAACATTTATGAGCGGCCAGGAGCGCGGAACTTCCAGTGTACCCTATGTTTGCAGTGTACCCTATGTATGTATACATTTAGATATGTTATTACCTACTTTTTATTTTTAATCTAATTATATATATACAGATGTGTGTATGTGCATGTATATGCAAATACATTGTGAAGTTATGTTTTCACTTCTGATGTGCAGTCCTACGACTGACTGTTTTTTTTCATCATGATGCAGCTAAAAACCTGCTAACGGTGACATTTAGCCCTCAGGCTTATAAGTATTATAATATACTAAGTTTATCTATAATTTTAAATACAAGTAAATATGAAAGACTTTACCTCTACCAACGTTTAGTAAGACATCATAGAGAATGATTGAGCTTCATATATTGTCAGTCTCATAGATTTAGCCCGGAGAATGTATATTCTAATTTTGACCTAAAGATGTAAGCAGTCGTGGCCGAGTGGTTAAGGCGTCTGACTCGAAATCAGATTCCCTCTGGGAGCGTAGGTTCGAATCCTACCGGCTGCGGATGTTTTTGTATCATTTTGTAGTATGTTTTTTTTTATTCTTGACTATTTAAAGCATAATAATAAATATGTATTCATAAACTAACCTAAATCTTTCAAGAAATTATACTGGGTTGTGATTGTGACCCATTCGTAGCAACAGCTGCCTAAAGTATTTTAAATCGGCTCTTGAATCGAAAGGTGTGTTATATATATTCTAGATAAGAAGGACCTATCATCCATCAGTTAAAGCAGATTTTTATTTATAATGTTCTAAGTTAAAATAGGTTTATCCACTACCTTCGGTAAGACGAGGGTTTAAATGTCAAAATTCAAGTTCCGTATTACAAAAGCGACAGACGCGACAGAGCGCGACATTGAATGTGAATAATAATTTAAAATGGCTCCCCTGTAAAATTACAAAAAGTATAGTTATGACCTTGTAATCCGAAGTTGCGAATAAGTGGTTGAGATGATTTTTTAGGCACGTCAGGCAAGTTTTAGTATGGGAAAAAAAGCACTGAACTCGCGTGACCGTCACGCTCAAATACATATATACAGATGTGTGTGTATATTGTTCGTGTACACCTTGCTTGCCTTATGTTTGGTGTTGTTAAATACCAAGAACCTACCTACCTATTCAGCAAACTTGACTTGTAGGCGTAGCTGTGCAAATAGGCTGCGTTCACAACTGTCCGTCCCCCGACACAGGACGGTTGCATTCACGGGTAGCTTCCGTTATGCCGCTTGCAAAATATGGAACAATATTCTTCCGCCGATAAGGTCACTCAACTCGTTGAAAACCTTTAGAATAAAACTACGGCAATACCTCATTGATGCACAGAGGGATCTTGAAATGATCAACACAAATTTCCCTTATATGATTCCCAATGTTACAGTGGGATTGGTTGGGGATGTTGAATTCGCTTCCCTTATATTTATGTACCAAACAATGTTTAATACTCTTTGTCAGTAAGATTTACGGAGCTCAAAAAGAGCATAATAAGTTGGTTTTTATGTTCCGTATGGACGTACGTAAAATACGAGTGTAATTTATTTTTTTCTAAATAAAAAGTTTAATATTTAAACCAAAACTGTACTGCTTTTTTTGTTCTAGTAAATGTTGCCAATTTAAAAGTGAGGAAAGGGTTGTAAACATAATGTATTAGATAATGACATTCCCTTCCTTAAAATCTTTTTGTATTTTCGATGGCTTCCTTTGAAAAAATTCAATTCTTCCTTCGTGTACAAAATCAAATATTTAATGTCTAAGCCGATTTCAGATAAATAAGTATGTATGTATATTCATTGCAGTGAAATATTCTTTAGATAATAAACTATATTATTACGCAATTATTTGTCTGTGACGAACCAAAGATTTTATTACTAAATTAACAGAAAATCATAGATCAAAGACACTGTTTGTGTTTATAAAATATAGGAATTAAAAAATATTAAGAGAATAACTGATTGAATTTTGTTAAATACGTAACCACCTTTAATAAGAAGACATGCGTTTGTAGAAAAGGAATTGTCTATTTTCCATAAATTCCATAATTATATGACCATAAATTACGTCACATGAATTTCATGATTTTTGGACCCCCCTCCGTCCTTGTCACAAGTGGTCACATTTGTGGAACTTCCTGAATCCCTGGTGTGACGTCACATATTTTGCAATTTTACACCCAGAACTGAAAAGAGCAGTTCTAAAATATTTTTTTTTAGTGATAGTGTAATAGCGTATGTAGTCTTTCGTTTACAGGTAATGTTTTGTGTTTAATACTTGTACTAATACATGTGACGTCACGAAGCTTGTCACACAATGTCACATTTCGTTGACCCCCCCCCCCCCCCCTTAATGTATAGATGGCCCCTTTGTAGGGAAAAATTAAATTTCATTCATTTCAAGGTTTTCCGCGGGAAAAGAGATTCTGATAAAGCTGTGAATCATGGAGTAATGTTATTGTTGTCTATATTATATTTTTTTTATACATTTAATTTAACAATCTCTTATTAAATAAAAAAATTGCGAATTATTAGAGTCAAAAGAACCCTTAAATAACAAAAAAAAAAACACCGTAAAAGTGACACAAAAATTTATTCCTTCGACCGTGACAGGACTCGAACCTGCAATCTTCGGATCCGAAGTCCGACGCCTTATCCATTAGGCCACACGGTCTTGTATTAGAAACTGCTTTACAAGAGGGTAAGTTCAACAGGGGTGCGCGCGCATTGAACGAGTCCGGCTTGTAGTCGGCTTTTGAAGCTCAGTTTAGACAACGCATTTATCGACGTGTGATAGGGTATTATTTACTCCTAGTCTTTTTATGTAATAAAATATTAAATAGATCGATTAATTGATTGATAAACAAAAAAAAATAGAAGATCGGTTGAGAAACATTCGGTTATTCCGAAAATTGCTCCTAAAATGTTAGAAATAGGGTAGATTTTTTTAATATTCGTGATGATTGATTCATTAAAGTCGGTTCCAGAGGCTTTGTTGTGAATTAAAAAAAATACACGCATTGTACGCTTAGTAGAAGGATAGTTATTTATGAGGATTGACCTATAATTTGATAGTTATTAGGGCTTGATATATCGCACACCTAGATCTAAACTGGTATTAACTCAAAAAAGCACTGTTTTCAGAAAAGGTGAAATACTAAACTGTCCCTATGCACTGCAGGAGTGTTCGCTAACGTAAAAAAATTAAATAAATAAACGTAAACATGACGTAACCCAGACCACTACATTTAATTTATAATAAATAGTAATGTGGTGTAAATTTTTTTTTTTTATAATTCTGTCTCATATACATTATAAACATAAACATTATTTTATAGTCATTATATTATATTATTTATTTATTTGTTCTATGGAAGACTTACAGCTAAATCAACAGATTAACAGTAGAATAGTGTTAGAAAGCCAATTACAGGTCTTCACTTTTATAAACTTTACTAACATTTACATAAGTGTGACTGGTTCAGGTTAATCGTACAGTACAGTCAGCGACATAAATACAATGTTTAATAATTTTAACTTAAAGATATCATATTTTGCAAAAGTAATTAGGTAAGTATATCTAGAATAGAAATATACATAAATTCAATTAGAGAAAAAATTAAGGCTCAAGCATCTCCTTGCTGCAGGTATACTAATTTCAAATGGATCAAGATCATGTTGTTTGCATAATTTATTAAAGGTTCTACTCGCTCGCACAGTGTAGGTATTTTGTCTATAATTAGTAGAAGCATGAGGAACACGTATTGGGGGATTAAAACGAGATGATATGAACGGAACGTTAAGGCCAATATTGTATAATAAATCAGAACAGTCAATGTCATTTTTCAATATTTTTAATAATAATACATAGTCGCTAATTTCTCTACGATACTGTAATGGCAACAGGTGATATTTCTTACAGAGTTCTATGTAATTATTGGAATCATAAGGAGTTCCCTGACGAAAGCACAAGTATTTAATGAAGCGTCTTTGTATGCTCTCTATTCGGTCTATATATTTTTGATAATACGGGTTCCATATTTGGGAATCATATTCCAAATTGCTACGGACGAAAGTACAATAAAGAATTTTTGAGAGTTTTAACTTCCGTGAAGCATTTAGATATGCGCATAACAAAACCTAATGCTTTCGAGGCCTTTTTGACGATAGCATCTATATGAACGTCAAACAAAAGTTTGGAGTCGTGATGAACACCTAGGTCTCGGATAGTGTTGCATCTGGGTAAGGTTTGACCGCATAATATATAATTCGTTTCTAAAGTAGAACGCTTTCTTGAATATGTAACTACCGAGCATTTTAATGGATTTAAATCTAATTTATTAATGTGACAATACTCTTCCAATCGTAATAGATCTTCTTGAAGAACAGCAGTGTCATAAGTCGAGAGTATATTTGAATAAATCTTCATATCGTCAGCGAAGCATAAAATTCTGGACGTTTGCAGACACCGGTCGATGTCATTTACATAGACAATAAATAATAAAGGACCGAGTATGGATCCTTGAGGGACGCCGCTAGGCACATGAATCCAACTTGCAATGTAATTATTTAATACTATGGTTTGAGATCTATTATTTATGTAAGATGAGAACCATCTTAGTAAGTCTCCCCTAATACCTATTTTATTTAATTTTAATAAAAGAATATTATGATCTATTCTATCAAAACATTTGCTATAGTCTGTGTAAACGTCGACCTGACCGCCTTTATCCATAGCTTCTGTTATAGAGTCATTTAACAATATCAGATTAGTGACGGTAGACCGACCGTTTAAAAATCCATGTTGAGCAGGACTAAAGGAATTTGAAAGAGCGGAGTATACCTGTTTGTAAATAATCCTTTCAAATACTTTGGCCACTACACAAAGTTTAGAAATAGGCCTGTAGTTAGTTACTTCGGTTTTAGGGCCTTTTTTATGTATAGTGGATATAAACGCCGATTTCCCTACAGAAGGGACTACACATAACGATAAGGATTTTTTGAATAGAATCAAAATGGGCTCACAGATAGTTGAAGCACAACCCACTAAGAGCTTTGGTGATATACAGTCAGGCCCGGCCGATTTGGATACATCCAATTTGCGTAGCAAGCTGTCAACGTCTACTGTATTGATCATCGCATTGCCTATGTCTGCAAGTGGCTCTGGTGTAATACAACTTGGAGTAGCAAAAGTGCCGGGCGTTGAGTGGAGGAAATTTGACTGAAAGAAGGAGGAAAACGCTTCGCATACAGCTGCTTCCTCAGTCAAAACTCGATTTTCATATTGAAGGCTATTTGGAATAGCATTAGAGTTATAACGGTTTTTAACAAAAGACCAAAAATATTTAGGCTTATTTTTGATTGATTGCTCGGTAAGATTGATGTATGACTCATAACATTTTGATTCCACTGATTTTACTCTTATATAGATAATATAATTGATATGCAGCTAGAAGAAAGATATTGTACGAATCTTGTATTTTAACCATGTTTTCGGGCTGAAAATCGGATTTTTTGTAGTTATTTCCCTATTGCTTAACAATGAGTTGAGCCCGTGTTGGTGAATTTAGCGTCTAGCGTCGAGTAGATGAGATATTTTTAAGTCTGGATTATTGGTCGGTAGGTATTAAGATAAGGAATTCGATGATGTGCATAACTCAAAAATCGAAATTTTATATAGCCGGCCCCCTTTAGATCTAGGTGTGCGAATAACCGCTTCATTTCATTGTGAAGAATTTATACATAAATCAATTGCTTACTATATGTATAGCGGATAGTGTGAAAACTATATGCACATGTCATGTCGTTATATTTTTACGCTAGTACGTTATCAGTTATCACACGGAAATTTTCGGGCCAAAACAGTCGTAAATATAAAAAAAAAAATCTCTCTAGGATTATCGTAGGCATATTCGGTATGATAACTACCAAAAAAAAAATAACGGCATTAATACGCTTTGAGTATTTAATTTGCAAGTTATCATTAAAATATTTGAACTCTTCAATTTCAACTCTTAACTTAATTCTCTCTCTCAACTCAACAGAAGCGTAGATAAAATGAATTTTGTAAGCTCCACATAGAAAAAGGAAGTGACAGACCAATATCCCATCACAATAATTAGTGTTAACGCCACGGGGAGACTTGGGGGGATGGGGTTCCTCCCCTTTAAATGCCATCAAGGGCTGTGATAACATTTTTACTTTCTGACACTGAGGAGAGGAAGATATGATTTAAAACAATGCATTTCAATATTTAATTTGTACGATTGAATTTTGTTCAAAGATTGATTTATTATTTTAATTAGGAATTTATTTTTTACAAATCAATAGCTACGGCAGCAATGCCAAAAACTGCAATGAATTTTAAGAATCTTCTTCGAATGTATATTGGAATGTCTTTGGGTTTAGTTTATAGGGTTCCGTACGTCCGAATAAAAAAGGGGATGCCTTATAGGATCACTCGTGCGTATTCTAATTTACTAGACCGATTAGGTTAATATTTGATACTCGTATGAATTCTTGTGACGCAGACATAAATGTGCAACGTAAATAAATGAATTTTTAATATGGGGGTCACTTTTGACCCCCAAAATTTAAAATTCATTTATTTACAGTAGGTACACATGCATTAGATTTTTTTTTGAAAACATGCTGAATATAGTTCTTTGCTTATAGATTACAGGAAGACCTATAAGAAGTCTATGGTCTTAAAATAACATGGTAAATCTCTTAATATTGTGCGTACAAACTTACATTTACGAGCATGTTCTTAAACTACTATGTTAAGTTTGTTCTTGGGATACGGGAGGATAATATTGGCACGGAACACTCTTCATGCGAGTTCAACTCGCACTTGGCCGGTTTTTTTTTCTATGCAACCCAATATTTTAAAATGTTATATTTTAAAACCCATTGTGATCACGAAATAATGTGATAAATAGAAATAGTTCCTATTGTATTTTTTATATCGACTACGAAGAGATAATAATATACATTCTCGAAATACGTGCCGCCTTTTGTATGTATAAGTAATGTAAGTAAAAAAAAAAAAAAAAGTATAAGTATGTTATGTATTTATATTAAGTAGATATGAGTAGATTCAGTAGGTAATGTAGGTATTAGCGATGTAACATTTTTTTCATTTTTCGCATTCGCGAATACGAATGCGAAAATTGTTTTAAAATATGTTATGTTTTCTGTTTGTTACTCCAAATAAATAAATAAATATGACGCCAAAAATATGCATTTACGACTAGCATTATTAAAAACAACTTTTTAACAAAAAAATTAACCGATAAAAGAAGAATGGAAAGGAACAATCATTGTCTCCTATTTTTCTACCCTTAGGCTTAAAATTATAATTTTTAAATTTACATGGGGCCAACTACCAATTATCCAATAAAAAAAGATTGAAATCGGATTAACCTTTAAAAAGTTATGCGTTGGTTATACATAAAAAAATATATACTTTCACTTGAGAACCACCTACCTTTTTTTCGTCGGTTAAAAACCAAACATAGGCGCTACTGCACATGAATAGATAAGGACTAGAGTTTATGTAGCTAGCCCGGCTTCGCTCGCGTGTACATATTTATATATTTTGCGCGGAACCCTAATTCTTTTTCCAAAATTAAAGTAACCTAAATTACTTCTTATAACACCAGCTATGCCAGTGAAAGTCCCGTGGAAATCGCTCCACCCGTTCCGGAGATTAGCCGGAACAAACAGACAGACAGACAAAAAATTTAAAACTGATTTTTAAGCACAGTGCTAGTATAAACTTAAAAATAAACTATTATTCTGACGTTAGAAACAGACACTCAATTTTATTTATTTGTTTTTTGATTTTGATTTCGATGAAATACATTTAAGATACTCTTTTAGGTAAACACGTCAAAATGGTAGGTACTGTATATTTTTGTATGACATACCAAGGCATGGCGTCGTCATGCCTTACTGTTGTCAAATCATTCACTTTTGATGTTAATTTGACGAAAAAAATTAAATTAAAAACTTTAAAGGGCAACTGGACGAGAGTTTTCACACAATTTAAGTTGTGTGATTTTGAGCATAGGCTTCTATCCAATTCTAGATGTTAAAAACCATAAGGGGTTTAAGTTTAAACGTTAAACGACGTGTTGTGTCAACGACATTTTTAATAAAGGTTTTCGCTATTGAGCACTATAGGCGTTATAAATTTTCACCTTAATTACAATTATGTTTTTGTTTATTTTACCATATGAATTGCGCACACAATAAGTTCTTTAACGAAATAATTATATTTTTAAAGAATAATTAATAAAAAACTGACAGAACTCTAATGTTTAGATTAGCGCCCTCTAGTGGATTTATATATGTATTATTAGCGTGACGGTGCGAGGTGCACAACGTGTCTAAAGAAGTTTTCACTTCAATGACGTTATGGACCAGCCCTATAACAATAACTTACGTTAACAAGGATCCCACCAATCAGCACTTGTTTGGGAACACAAATGGTACACTGACCAGTGTATTAATAACCTCATCTCCCCCCCATCAAATTCTGGTTACGCTAGTCACCTGAATAGGTTATATACTGATGGTGCTCTACTGTGTAATTTCTTAAGCCCTTATCTCTAAGATAAACACCATGTTAGCTTTGATGGTTTTATTTCCTTGATTTCGTTTTTAGAGTTTTATGACCTGGACAAAATGCTATTTATTATTGTGACACATAATGTACTTGTAAAGTTTATAAAAAAACTAGCATCCCGCCTCGGCTTCGCACGGGTAGTAGATACATCTTCAACAATCATCATGATATTTCAACCAATTTACACAAAACGTTAACAAATTATATAGAGTGAAGAGAAGTGAAGAGCGCGTGAAAATTCCATTCCATAGTTTTTCAGTTTACAGCAAACAAACAGACAGACAGACAGACTGATGCGGCGGGGGACTTTATTTTATAATATGTAGTGATAAACCTTCGTTGAAAAGTCCAAAATCAAAAATGTCTTTGTTTGAATTTGAAAGTATTAATTCATAAGATTGTTTTATACACTTTTACTACCCATGTTAATTTTTAACTGCCCGACGCAAAAAGGTGAGATGTTATAAATTTAATATCTGCGTGTCAGTCTTCAGCATCATAGCTCCTAAACGTATATTTTGTTTTATAACCTGTATAAAGTGAAGTCAATAACATAGCGTAATATCTAATTATGAGAAGCGCGCCTTCAATCATTTAAAGACACCGAAACCCGTTTTTTAAATTTACATTTAAATCTACATTTTGAATAAGTTACGCCATCTATACCTTCTTACGCAATAACTTTACGTAAATAAGTAAGTCTCGTTAACATTTCCAATGAGACTAGATGGCGCTGATATCCATTTATTTATACCAAATCAAATTATTGGCAAACTTGTTTGATATTCAATCCATACAATTTGATGCTATTTATATTTCATTAAAGTATTTTTTTCTTTGTTTCAGGGACATTAAAAACATCGTTTTTAGCGGGATCAACATTTACAGTACATTGGCATTTAGCATACGCGCATCGAGTAAGTAAAGAAAAAATTGAGATAGTCTCATACCAGCCCGGCTAGCTCAGTCGGTAGAGCATGAGACTCTTAATCTCAGGGTCGTGGGTTCGAGCCCCACGTTGGGCGAAACCTTTTTGATATTTGTTTTTTTTTTCTTCAGGGTGGATTCAGTTTGAGGATATTAGATGAATTGGAAAGACCGCTTTTGGACTTGACGCCAAGAGCAGGTGGCACGGAGTTTGTTCGAGATGATGTTACGTAAGTAGATACGTTTTGTATTTTTGTTTAAAATATTTAGTTAGCAACAAATTAATTATGATAAATTAGTAAAAAAACGTGTTTAAGAATAAAACTATGATTTTCGTATCGACGTAGGTGAAAATAATTTAATAATGTGGAATAGCGCGAAGCGTAAACGAGTCGCGACCGTTTAAAAAAAACGGTAGCGACTTGTGACCAGCTGGGCTTAATTTTTTTTTATTTTGTAATGGAATAGGCGTTTGTCTTCCAACTTACCTGATGGAAAGTGATGATGAAGACGAAGATGGTATCGTTTACCATCATGCTGCTCGATTTATTTTTTCAATTTGTAAAATTGTATGTTAAGGTCTTGAAAAAAATCCTCCTGATCGCAAAAGTTGAGATTAAAACTATGACTTAATTTAATTCAACTTTCATAATTATTATGGGCGTGTATTACTTACTGCTACAATTAGTTAAGAAGTAATTGTAATTAATTAACTTCTGACCATGAAAAAAGATTGGCCTTCACTTTTTATTGCTTATATTGATTTTTTATTCGCACAACATTGTAACTATTACAATTCTAATGAGGTTGTAAAACCTGAGGTAGTCCGTCATCTCGTCCCAAAACTCGGCCCATTTGGACGAGTTGACGAATTACAAAATTAATATTATTTTCTTTCGTCATCTCGTCCCATTCTTGGTTTTGTTAAGTTTCTTTTTTTTATGGTATAGGGGGCAAATAAGCAGACGGGTCACCTGATGGTGAATGACTGCCGCCGCCCATGGGCACCTGTAACTCGAGAGTCACAAGTGCGTTGCCGCCCTTTAAGGGGGAGGGGGGGAAGAGTGGGAAGGACGGGAATAGGGGGAGGGAAAGGTTAGGGCCTTTTTTTTTTTTTGTGCGTGTGGAAACCCCCTCGGGCCGTCACCCCGCCGGGGTTTTCGGCGGGGCGGTGTGTCGGAATCGAACCGACTAAAACCACACGGTGTGCCGTACTGCGCCTTAAGTAGGAGGGATCCGGGAACTGCTTTATTACGACATCCGGAACCCTCCTAGCGCTTGCCCGCAAAAGCGCGGGCACCACCTTCGGGTAAGATCCTCTCAATTAGGCGGCGTCCAGGCACACGCGGACGCCGCCTCCTCGCGGGGGGCCACTACAGCGGGTGGAGGGGAAAACCCGTCCCGTCCACCCGCGGCCACACTCAGGGCGGCATGAGGCGCTGGTAAGCGCGCCTCCGCCGCCCGGTTCGCCGGCGGCGAATTAGGTCCGAGTGGAGGTCGTCCTCCCGGACCCTTTCCGCCGCCTCCTTCTGCGAGATGACGTCCTCACAGAAGGTCGCGACCGCGGTAAAATTCCTGTCGCTACCGGCCATGGAGCGTATGACGGCCGGTAGCGAGAGATCCCCTCCGATGACTGCAGTGAGGGCCCGACGCTGCGTCGCCCAGGCGGAGCAAACCGCCAGCGTGTGCTGAGCCGAGTCCTCACTGCAGTCGCAGTGGTGACAGGCGGGACTCAATTCCCTCCTAGCGACCGAGTGCAGGTACTTCCCGAAGCAGCCGTGCCCGGAAAGGACCTGCGTCAGTCGGAAGGAAAAGGTCCCGTGCTGCCGCCCTGCCCACTCGACGATGACCGGCTGGAGCGCCTCCACGGCGGCAAAGCCAGCACGTGGAGCCTCCAGCCGGGACGACCAACGAGCCATGATGGCTCGGCGAGCGGCCTCACGCCATTCGCGTACCTCTTCGGGCGGGGGCCGACTGCCGCTTCCCGCCCGGAACTCAGCCGTTCGCCGATATACTTCGGCGAGCACTTCCGCCTCCAAATCCCACGGGGGAGTCCCGGCCAACGCGCACGCCGCCTCCGTCGACACGGTGCGGTATCCGCGTATGGCTCTGACCGCCATAACCCTCTGAGGGCGCCAGAGGCGCGCCCTATTTTGGGCGGTCAGAGCTCCCGCCCACACCGGTGCACCGTACAGTGCCATTGACCGGACAACCCCCGTGTACAGCCGTCTCGTAGCGACGCTGGGTCCGCCCAAATTGGGCAAGAGTCGCCCAAGGGCGGACGCAGCGCCGACCAGCTTTGGAGCAAGCTGTCGGAAGTGCTCGTCGAAGAGCCACCTACCGTCGAGGATCAGGCCCAGATACCTTACGTGGGCCTGAACCGGTACGAGGACCGAGTTAACCACTATAGAGGCGCCAGGGGGTGGACCACGACGGGGCCCATGGAATAAAAGGGCCTCCGTCTTATCCAGGGCCACCCGCAAGCCCAGCGCCTCGATGCGCCCGACCACCAGAGAGACTCCCCTGGTGGCCAAGCGCGCCGCCTCCTGAAAGTTCACCCCCCGGGCTGTGACCAACGTGTCATCGGCGTAACAAATTACGCCCAGCCCGGGGGGGAAGTCGCCTCGAAGGGCCCAGTCGTATCCTATGTTCCACAGGAGTGGTCCAAGGACAGACCCCTGCGGAACACCGCACGACATGGGCCGACGACTCAAAACTCCCTCTCGGTCCTCGTACATGACGGTACGCTCCTCTAAATAGTCTGCCACTAGCCGCCTCAGGTACCCTGGCACTCCGTGATACTGGAGTGCTTCCCTGATGCAGCTGAATGGCAGACTATTGAACGCGTTGGCGATGTCCAACGACACCGCCAACAGCACGCCGCCACAGCTCACTACCTCTTCGGTCACGGCCCTCAGGCGCAACACAGCACCGACCGTCGAACGCCCCGCTCGAAAGGTTAGGGCCTCCTTTAACCTCACTCACGCGGCAAAATTCAATGCAAGCTAACTGTCCTTTATCTTTAGTTCCTATTAATACTTAACAAAACTAAGAATGAGACGAGATGACTCGTTGATGATTCGTCCCAATGGGCCGAGTTTGTTTTGGCATGAGATGACGAACGACCCTAAAACTTTACGTTGACCAGCCAAACATGACGCAAACATTTCTTTGGTATCTAAACAAATACGTTGTAGTTTAGGACGTCTCCCTAATAGAGGAATCGAGTTTGTTACAAATTACCTTTACGATGAGTATATCTTCAACAATCATCGTTATATTTCAGTCACTTGATACAAAACCTTCAATGAATTATACAACCTAAACCTTTCTCATGAATCACTCCGTGTATTGGTGAAAACCGTATCCAAATCCGTTCTGTAGTTATTGAGTTTATCGCGAATAGACAGAAAGACGCGGCGAGGGACTTTGTTTTATAATATGTAGTGATATATATGTATTTAGAAATATATGAGAATGTTTATCAGCAGTCTGGTTACCATAGTACAGGCTATGCCTAGTTTGGGATCAGACGGCTTGTGTGAGATGTCTTAAGTTATTGTTAGTATCATTATCTCATATGCTCTTTAACACATTTACCTTCAGGGCCCAAAAGTACGAGGTGCGACTACCAAGCGACTTCACCTGTGTGAATTGCACGCTGCAGCTTCAGCGGGAGGCTGGCGAATGGGGCTCCAACTACAGGTTTTGGTCGTGTGCTGACATCGACATAGTGCAGCGTGAGTATCATTTAGGCAGCTATTTTCTCCCATGGTTTCTTCTAGGTTATAGAAAAATTACGGTTAGTGCTCAGTTCCTATCGCCTGTAGCGTGATGATATACGTATACATATAGAGAATAAGGGTATACTCAATTATAAACGGTCACTCTCATATAAAAGAAGCAAAACATCATAGTTCCTGCGATTAGCGCTCAAAGGAATGGAGATTTTTTCCCTGAGTTCCAGAGTTCCCCTATTCCCGTCCTTCCCTTCTCCCCCCTCTTCCCACTCTTCCCCCCCCTCCTCCTCTTCTCCTGATCCCACCTTGGAGGGCGGCAACGCACTTGTGACTCTCGAGTTACAGGTGCCCATGGGCGGCGGTAGTCATTTACCATCAGGTGACCCGTCTGCTCGTTTGCCCCATATACCATAAAAAAAAAAGTTGCCTTGCCTCACAGTCGAGGAGACTCGCACTCGTACACTGAATGTAATTGCTGTGGCTACAGAAGCTGCAACACCTTTTTTTCTTTTCTATGTAAGGCTTCTGCTTCCGAATAATGTTTTGCTGTTTTGGGAGTTAACACTGTTCTTGTCACTCACCATATATATATGTACGTTCTGGGAAGGGTCCGTAGTCCGGAGTCCGGGTAGTCCGTCGTCCATACATGAGATTAGCGAGTGAGGATTAAGGTTTGGTCTCAAGAAAATATAACACATTAGAATAGTTTGTTGACTTGAAATGTAGGTAACCTAAGGTAAAAAAATATTTTCAACATAGAGGAATGTGTCATGAAACTTGATTCAACTATCACAAAAACTTGTTTTGTTCATTGACTTAGTAGTACATTACACTTGAATCGATATCCTGTGTTTTGTGACTTTAAGATATACAAAAGTAATGTTTTGTGTTTTAAATTTCATCAAAGGTACAAGAAACTATGTTTCTTTATACATTGAATGTGTATAAGAAGTTCACTAATCAAACATGTTACGAAAAGTCTATTTATTTATACGTGAAGAGAATTCTTTGTACGCATTTTTATATACTTTTCGCGAATGGAGAATAAAAAAAAAAAACTATAACACATTAATACGTGGGTCACACTTTACTAGTATTCTTGTTAACCCCTCCAGCTAAGCTAAATACTTGTGTTAGGAGTGGGTTCACGTCGGTAGTGCACCTTACACTTTTTGAAAACCCCGCCCGGACGCTCCCCGGACGCCCTCTCAACTAGGATAAATCCGGGGAAAACCGAACGGATGGCAGCCCTACGCTAGCGCCGCTTGTACTATAAATTAATTAATTTAAATCATTGTAATAATTAAGTTTATATATGAAAGAAATACAGAAAGCTAAAAAATTTAAACAGTATGTGTTACAAATTTTAAAATTACATTAAAAGGGTTAACTACATCTAGCTACACGCGTCCAGTATACATGTTGACCTGTCATTGTACGGAGAATCTAACACTGACGGGTCAACTTTTACTGAAAGTGAATATCGAAAATCGTTCGTCACTGCGGAGCAGTCGCGCCTGTTTGTGTACCGAGTGTATACCGAATGCAAGGAGTGTAGGTATGTCTCGCGATCCGACCGTTTGTATGAAGATACCATACTGTATATACATTATACTGTGACCAGGCGATCTCTAATCTACATAAAAACACTGAGTTATTTTGTAGTACATAATATCTCAATGCATAAAAATCGATAATAGTTTTAAGACAGGTCCGGATTCCAGTACCCAATATTAGTCATCTGTTTAGCATATCTGGAAATGATACTATCTTTCTTGTAACACATTAGTAAATAGTTATTACATAGTTAATTAAGCTGATTGCCTTGACTCACATTCGTTAAATCATTCGGAATCCCGTCCATCTGGTAGTCAACAACATTTTGTTATTAATTAATTTGCATAAAGCAGCTCTGTAACGAAGTAATCAGTTATATTTTATTGAGAAATAATCTCTTGTCGTTATTATATTATTATGATTTATTCTTGAACTATTTATATATGATTGATATTTATATTATTAATAATGCCGCACTAGGTAAGTGATGCAACTGATGAAATATGTACACAGAATTATATTCATTATGCATTGTTTATGTATGTGTGTGTGTATGATATTTTTGTATGTGTATCTATCATCATATTCGTTTGCCAACAATTAATACTTATGCTAAGCATCTCTAAATAGTACTTATATATTCTTGATTTATTATTAGCCTTCTTTTAATCTATGTTTCTCTATCCATCGAATGGTTGTCTGGTAGAGATCGCAAACTGTCGCCAATTGTACATATACAATATTACTAGTCAGTATTTAGATATATGTAAAACGTTGTGTGCTATTATTTTGTGTACAATAAAAAGTACATGTATCGATCTATCTACACAGCACTCTTTTAGCGATTTATTAGATTTTCTAAAAAAAATACAATAGGCACAACTGAAGTTGAGGCAAAGAAGTGCAAATATTTGAATTCAGCGCTATACATATATTTAGGGCTGCCATCCGTCCGGGTTTCCCCGTATTTGTCCTAGTTTAGAGCGGGCGGGGTTTTCAAAAAGTGTCCGGGCAGACCCTCTGTGCCAGGGGACAATTGTAATTGTTAGATCAATCGTTAACAAGCTAAAAATTTAAATGAAATCGGCGTTTTTTAAGGTGTCCGGGAAAGAATCTCGATTTCACGCATGTGTCCGGGATTTTTTAAGTTTTTGTCTGGGGTCGGCAATTTAAGTGATGGCAGGCCTACATATATTTAATTGCATTTAATTATGTACTTATACGGGAATTAACGCGATCACGAAAAGGTATTACATACCTCTGAATTGCCTGACGTTTCGACCAGGTTGCACTAGCCGTGGTCACAGGCTGGCGGGCTCAGCGGTGCACGCCCTCCGTCGTCGAGATCGTGAGGTAGAAGGTTCTTCATCCACCCGCATATTTTCGATATTTTTAATATTTTGATTTCGCCATGTACCGTCACATACTATACTAACAGTGTCCCTATTCACTAAGCAAACCGATGTGCCCCTATTCTGGTGTTCACCCGACTGCGCATAAAAGCAAGGTGGCATGTTTTTTATTGTTGTTGATAATTTGAAACCATCTTCCCGATTGAAAGTTTTGTGTTTTTTAATTTCAATCGCTTCACGTACAACTCTTGAGTAAAAGTGACGTTCCGTGGAGAGGGCTTGCGTACGGTGAAACTCAATCCAGTGATTGGTGCCCGCTTCGAGTGCATGTTCTGCAATCGCTGATTTGCTAATCTGTCGGTAGTTCTATTTAATTGCATTTGTCTAGAACTCCAGAGTCTAGGCCTTCTGTGTATAGCATGCATGTTTTTAGAAAAAATGTGACTCGAAGAATGTATATTCGAGTGCTCGACCGTCGCTAGCTATGCTTAGTTGTAATACATGCTGGTGTGTTATATATATCTTAGGATATTGTTAGTACTATATGCATTATTGTACAATTATGTATACATACGGGAATTAACGCGATAAATAGGTATTACATATCTTTGAATCGCCTGACGTTTCGACCAGGTTGCACTGGCCGTGGTCTAAATATATTAGTCTATAGTTTGACAGGTAGGTACTTTGATTAATGCAATCTCATTCGTGCCCGTCAGTTGTAGATAAGAGACATTCAGAGCATTCAGAGAGGTATGCACATCTCATTTGAATATATTAAATTGTTTGAATGTCTGGCAAGGCTGTTTATAATTTAAATCTGCCATGATTGAATCATTGCGCGTTGTACATATTTTATTCTAAATAATAAATTTTAACTGTCATGTTTGTATTGGGTTACTGATTGGATAATAGTTAGTATTCATTGGTTTAAAATACATGAATGAACGGCAATATAATCTATAAGACCTCAGCAGATTTCGAATGACATGAGTTTGGTTATAAAACTTCACGGTGTTGACATAATCCTCATAATAACCAAATGTACACATTTGTGATATTTTGTGGGTTTTTAAGTCTGAACTCAACCCACAACATAATGATTAAAGTGGCTCATTGACGAACCTCATTTTTAAAGTCCGTTTACCACAAGAAACTTTAAGAACCGTAATGGTGAAAAGTTCAGTGTATGTTTAGAGACACCTTTAATTACTTACCATAAGGTGGTCTCCGTGTTTCTGTCACCACAATTTCATCTCATAAAACACTCTTTCAGGTAAGGAATACCACGAAACGTGCTCCGGCCACGGTTTCTTTATCCTGGGCAGGTGCAAGTGCCACAAAATGTACTCCGGTAAAAGCTGTCAGTTCAGTGACGAATGTTCAGAAGACAACGACTGCGGGCTGAGGGGCAAATGCATTGATGTTAACGCGACTGAGTCACCGACCAAGATGTGCTACTGTCCGTTTGGGTTTTACGGGAAAGGATGTAATAAGAGTAAGTGGGTCTTTTCTTTTTTTTACTAACGATTTCAGAGATTTCAGTAATATTTTTTTTTTATTTTGTGATGAAATTAAATATTTCATTGTTAAAGGGGTAGGAATTCCCGGCAACAGCCAGTTCGAGTTTTGCCCGGTTCCTATAATCAAAAAACGGTTCGTTTTGCTTACGGATGGTAAAATTTTCGTTGAAAATTTAACGAAATTTTACCGTCCGTAAGCAAAACGAATCGTTTCTTGATTATAGCAACCGGGTATTAGTCGCATACCCGATGGATTACCAACGGATGGATTGACGAGTGTAAGCAATAGCTTACATTCCTTAATCCACACGTATATCTTTTCCACCTTCTTCTTTCAATATTGTAGCGGCGGTAGCGTACCTAATGGCTAAGGCGTCGGACTTGCGATCAAGTGGTTGCGGGTTCGAACCCCACCCAGTGCACTACCGACGTGAAACCACTCCTTTTCTTTTTTTTTTTGTACGTGTGGAAACCCCCTCGGGCCGTCACCCCACCGGGGTTTTCGGTGGGGCGGTGTGTCGGTATCGAACCGACTAAAACCACACGGTGTGCCGTACTGCGCCTTAAGTAGGAGGGATCCGGGAACAGCTTTTATTAAGACATCCGGAACCCTCCTAGCGCCTGCCCGCAAAGCGCGGGCACCACCTTCGGGTAAAAAACCTCTCAATTAGGCGACGTCCAGGCATACGCGGACGCCGCCTCCTCGCGGGGGGCCACTATAGCGGGTGGAGGGGAAAACCCGTCCCTTCCACCCGCGGCCACACTCAGGGCGGCATGAGGCGCTGGTAAGCGCGCCTCCGCCGACCGGTTCGCCGGCGGCGAATTAGGTCCGAGTGGAGATCGTCCTCCCGGACCCTTTCCGCCGTCTCCTTCTGCGAGATGACGTCCTTACAATAGGTCGCGACCGCGGTAAAATTCCTGTCGCTACCGGCCATGGAGCGTATGACGGCCGGTAGCGAGAGATCCCCTCCGATGACTGCAGTAAGAGCCCGACGCTGCGTCGCCCAGGCGGAGCAAACCGCCAGCGTGTGCTGAGCCGAGTCCTCATTGCAGTCGCAGAGGTGACAGGCGGGACTCAGTTCCCTCCTAGCGACCGAGTGCAGGTACTTCCCGAAGGAGCCGTGCCTGGAAAAGACCTGCGTCAGTCGGAAGGAAAGGGTCCCGTGCTGCCGCCCTGCCCACTCGACGATGACCGGCTGGAGCGCCTCCACGGCGGCAAAGCCAGCACGTGGAGCCTCCAGCCGGGACGACCAACAAGCCATGGTGGCTCGGCGAGCGGCCTCACGCCATTCGCGTACCTCTTCGGGCGGGGGCCAACTGCCGCTTCCCGCCCGGAACTCAGCCGTTCGCCGATATACTTCGGCGAGCACATCCGCCTCCAAATCCCACGGGGGTGTCCCGGCCAACGCGCACGCCGCTTCCGTCGACACGGTGCGGTATCCGCGTATGGCTCTAACCGCCATAACGCTCTGAGGGTGCCAGAGGCGCGCCCTATTCTGGGCGGTCAGAGCTCTCGCCCACACCGGTGCACCGTACAGTGCCATTGACCGGACAACCCCCATGTACAGCCGTCTTGTAGCGACACTGGGTCCGCCCAAATTGGGCAAGAGTCGCCCAAGGGCGGACGCAGCGCCGACCAGCTTCGGAGCAAGCTGTCGGAAGTGCTCGTCGAAGAGCCACCTACCGTCGAGGATCAGGCCCAGATATCGAGGATCAGGCCCAGATAACGTGAAACCACTCCTAACACAAGCACTTAGCTTAGCTGGAGAGGTTAACAAGAATACTAGTAATGTGTGACCCACATTACTAGTATTCTTTTCAAAAAGAAAAACATATATGTACTACATACTTTCTCATCTTTAATTCTAAAAGTACCCGATTTTTTGGCGGCAGTGGGACCACATTATAGTTGGCAAATTGGGATGTTTAATACATCTCTTCCCACCCGAGGATATATCCGTGAGTGTATGTGTGATGTAATGTGTATTTCATGTGTGATGTAATACCGGGTGCTATTATATACATTTATGTAAATATATGTTGGAGCTTGGGGTTACAAATTAGCAGCAGATCGCGTACTTTTAACGATTTATTTAAAGATTTGTTCGTGGGAGAGCCATGCTTCGTCACGTATGGGCCGGCTCAAACGAAATGATACCACAGCCTCACAGAAAAACAGCAGTCAAGCAATGTTTGCATTGTTTTTCGCCGCGTGAGTGAGGTTACCGGAGGCCCTAACCCTTCCCCCTCCCCTATTCCCGCCTTCCCCTCTCACCCCCTCGTCCCTATTCCCACTTTAAAATGCGGCATCGCACTTGTTGCAGGTGCCCATGGGCGGCGGTAGTCATTTACCATCAGTATGCTATGAACCGTCTGCTCCCTTACCCTCTATACCATAAAAAAATATATACTATCGAGAAAAATTACTTCGTCCTTATTTTCTTGTTTATTTTATAGAGTCGCCATGGAAGGACAAGAACGTGAACCTGGGATTGTACAGCAGACGTGAGCTGTCGAAAGAGTTCAACTTGTACTGGAAGGTCCTCAAAGAGAACGCCGAGATAGAGTTCATTATGATGGTTAATGGCACTTCTTATGCGGGTATGTATCTACTGTTAGTGACCCTTCTTATGCGGGTATGTACTGTGAGTGACCCTTCTTGTGCGGGTATGTACTGAGAGTGACCCTTCTTGTGCGGGTATGAACTGTGAGTTACCCTTCTCATGCGGGTATGTCCTGTGAGTGATTCTTCTTATGCGGGTATGTACCGTAAGCGACCCTTCTTATGCGGGTATGTACTGTGAGTGATCCTTCTCATGCGGGTATATACTGTGACTGACTCTTCTTATGCGGGTATGTACTGTGAGCGACCCTTCTTATGCGGGTATGTACTGTGAGTGACTCTTCTTATGCGGGTATGTACTGTGAACGAGCCTTCTTATGCGGGTGTGTACTGTGAGTGACCCTTCTCATGCGTGTAAATACTGTGAGTGACTCTTGTTATGCGAGTGTGTGTGTAGTGACCTCTCTTACTTTATTAACCTTAATACTGCGTAAGCATGCAAAAGCCAGGTAGGGCAGCTGAATACACAGGAGTATACTGTATTCAGATTAGCGTGAGACAAAATGTAAATACCTTCTACTTTGACATAAATTATTTCTATTTTGTGCTTGATACTTTATGCAGCCTATGACTATGAATTATATGTAAATAGAGAATTGAGAGTATATTTTGATTTAATTAGCCTCGAGCTACGTGGATTGAGCTGCAACGTAAATTACCTTCTATGCAAATATGAATGCTAATATTTGTTTACGCTTTTTAGGCGTGGGTTGGCGTCCAAGTGGCTTGACTAAAGAGTGCAAGCACTTCCCTGTGCTAGGACCCCCCATTGATAATAAAAGTAAGTACACACATAATATTAAGTAAGATTTTATAGGTAGGCAGTACCACTTATTCATGTTTACATAATTGATATATAAATAAAATGTTTAGAATATATTTTTATATGAACATTTTATTTCAACTAACGATTGATATTATTTAACAATTCATTAATCAAAGAATGAAGTCGTATCAATTATTATCCAAAGAATATGAATATAAATTCTAAATTCTATGGAGGCTTGTTGTTAGCAACATGGATATATATTTGTTATAACCATAATTATATTATTAGTCTGTAGGCCTTCTTCAAAAGTTAGTAAATAAATACCTGTGTAAAAAACAATTTAATGCTACAATACAATAAAATGTTAACATCATATCACCCATTTCTAATTACAGCAAATACACCAAAACCAGAACCGCTACCGGAACCCGAACCTAAAGCAGAACTTGAACCTAAAGCAGAACCAGAACCTAAAGCAGAACCGGAACCAAAAGCGGAACCGGAACCTAAAGCAGAACCAGAACCGAAAGCACAACCAGAACCGAAAGCGGAACCAGAACCGAAAGCAGAACCAGAGCCAAAAGCGGAACCGGAACCCAATCCAGAACCGAAAGCAGAACCGGAACCATCTCCAGAACCCAAGGCGGAACCTACTGCCGAACCAGAACCCAATTCCGTGTCCCTACCCGAACCGCAACCGGAACTAACAACACAAGCGCCAACAAATGATAATAGAAATAAGAGAGTTGCTATGCACTCTCTAGATGGATTCGATTTGAAGAATTTAGGCAATGATGTTACTGTAAAAACTAGTGTGTCGTATAAAGTGTCCAGTTCTAAAGGTAAGAGGTATTTTATTTAGTAGTATTGTAGTACTTTTTTTTTTATTTCAAAATTGGTGTAGTGTTTAGTGATTCTGATTGCTGAGGCAGAGATCGTGGGTACGGTTTCCACCCAGGAAAAATATATTGTATGGGTGTAATGATAGATGATTTACTTACAATTGTACTGTTACTAGTAAATTGTTTTTTACTATCGACCAACGTTAAAAAAATGTCGTTACACTATTCACATTTTAAAAATATTATACTAAATGTTCAATTTTGTTCATGTATTCAACTAATAACATGATTCTATATAAATATGTTTTTTAGATACGATTCCCATATAAATTACTATTTGTGTTTGTACTTCATAGTCAATCATCTTTATTTCACAAAATATTTAAACAATTATCCGAAACCTTTTTTTAACAAAATTATATTATAACGAAATACTATTTTACAGGTCGTAAAAAGCGTGCTGTAAACGAAACAAGTAAGTACAAACAGACCTTGCACAACTGCATAAAAAGGTATAAATTATAAAGGCACCTACATATAATACTACGCTAATACAAAAACGCAACAAGCAAAATTACTGCACATATTATTTGCATTATATTATATAGAATTGGCATACTAACGGCGTATCAAAGTTCTATCACTGACTGAGATATTAATGATTTCTTATTTGATCCTCTCTCCATCTCAAAACCTAATAAAAATACTAGTTGTGTACAATTATGGCCCGCCTGTGTACAATACTGACTCATTCATGTACAAATATGGCCCTTTCGTGTTCAGTTATGATTATTTTGTGGAAAGTTTAAGTCCCAACTAAGCTTCAAACGGATTTGATCAAAGATTTTGTTCTCATAAACCTTACCAACAGAAAAAGCAAATGTTGAACTGAATTAATATGGGCAGCGGTAGCGTAATATCTGTTATCTGCGATCTAGAACTTGCAGATACGACCTATGTTCAGTACACTACCGACGTCAACCCATTCTTGACGCAAGTATTTTGTTTATTTTGAGATACCACAATGAAATTTTCTAAAATAGTAAATAATAGTGATATTCTTAATACGCCGGATCCAAGCTCACTTGCTTAGCTGGAAGGTTGCACTATACTTTGATTTATTTACAATAATTGCATAAAAAGTTTCATGTAAAGAAAAAGTTCTTTTCAAGAAAATATTTTTAGGAATGTCCATATTATGAGAAAGTTGTCAATGACAACAAAGAAATATTAGAGATTTTTTGTACTTATTCTTTTTATAACTTGTCTTATAGATTTAATCCCCAAATGTATTGTTACTGTCAGGCAGTGGTAGAACTAGCTCTTATGTATATAAATGCTGCATGATGACATTATTTTTACAGATTTGGACACTACGACTGCTATTTTATCCCATAACCACACTGTAGTATCCGATACAGAAACCATATATGCCCAAAACCCCACAACTGAACCTCCCAAAGCCAAACACGCTGCAAAACCAAAGTGGAAACCAAAGTCCAAACAATTTACTACTACGACCACAACAACCATAGCACCCACTCCTGAACCTAATATCGAAACAACATTAGAACCTGAACCCAATCCTGAAACCAAATCGGAGCCGGAACCCACTGGGGAACCTGAACCTAAGTCAGAGCCTGAACCCACTAGGGAACCTGAACCTAAGTCAGAATCAGAACCAACATCAGAGCCTGAACCTACTTCAGAGCCTGAACCTACTTCAAAGCCTGAACCCACTTCAGAGCCTGAACCCACTTCTGAACCCGAACCAAAATCTGAGCCTGAACCAAAATCTGAACCCGAACCCATAGCAGAACCTGAACCCAAACCGACTGCTGAGCCTAAATCTGAACCCACTGCAGAACCAAAAACCGAACCTGAACCAAATGCCGAACCAAAGTCTAGTGCTGAACCTAATTCATACTCAGAACCTTCTCTCAAACCTAAGTTAATCCCCGAATTGAAGTCTGAATCTATTTCTAAGCCTGTCTCTATATCAAAACCTAAAGCTAAATCTTTACCTCATCGAAGTTCTGAACCAGAGCCCTCTTCCGAACCCAAGTCTGAACCAGAACCTAAAGCCGAACCGGAACCTTCCCCAGAACCCAAATCGGTGCCGGAACCATCTCCTGAACCCAAACCAGAAATTAGTCCTGACCCAAAATCAGAACCAGAACCAGCACCAAAATCAGAACCTGAGCCTAAATCCGAACCGGAGCCCAAATCTGGACCAGAACCCAAATCCGAACCAGAACCCAAATCCGAACCAGAACCCAAATCCGAACCAGAGCCCAAATCCGAACCAGAACCCAAATCTGAACCAGAACCCAAATCTGAACCAGAACCCAAATCTGAACCAGAACCCAAATCTGAACCAGAACCCAAATCTGAACCGGAACCGAAGTCGGTACCGGAACCAACTTCGGCACCGGAACCCAAACCGTCTTCGGAACCTATTCCTGAACCCGAATCGTCCCCTGAACCCCACGCAGAATTGGAACCTTCGACATTGCTAGTGAAGGGACTTACAGAAGAAGCAGGTAACCGCCACATGCTTTTGCACAAATTAAACATATGCCTTGGTCTCTTATAAAAGAGTACCTACATTCACTAATAAATATTAGTTTTTTTGTGACTTGTAACCCTTTAACCCCAAATAAAGGGAACCCACTATTACCATAGAAATTAAAGTCAAAAGGGGCTTAATAACCAGCTTAATAACCATAAAAAATCTACCTCAAATTCTGACCTACCTTTTGATAATTTTTATATATTATTACGTTTTTATACTATAGACACTAAGGCATATGTTTGTATGTAGTAAAATTAGATATATTTGTATAGCAAGTTTGTAGCACAGTGTTAAATAATAACATATCTATTGTAACTAATATGTAATAGTGTGCTTCGACATTTTGTAGATGTGTGACTGCTGAGTATAAAGGCATATACATAATATTTTTGCAAATATTGGCAAATAGATTGAAATATGTACGGATTTTATGTAGCTAAAGGGTATCATCGTACCATCATACCACCATAGATCGGAACAGGTATAATAATTTGGGGTGAATGAACTCAAATGTATAATAATAATAACTCCACACTTCTCACACACGGCCGTCTGATCCCAAACTAGTCAGAGCCTGTACTATGGTAACCTTCCTACTATGCATACCTTCGGAGTCTCTACAAATACTACTCAATACCCTACATTTTGTTAGTCTGAAAATAAGTAAGGTCTGGCGGCCATGGGATTTTGGTGAGCAGTGCAATACTGTGTGAAATTAGTTGACAAAACACATAACATTCTATGATGAATATGCCTTTATATAAATGCTTTGAATGTGAATGAGAGTGAAGCCTTCTTACTAATTTAGTGTCTGTCATTCATCAATATTTTTCCATCTCATCTCTCTTTCTCTGGCATATTATGAGAAAGATATACTATTTCTGGCATGATCTGTAGGTACTATCATTTCTGAGTCTTTAATTCTTCTCTATTTCTGCTTTAATATATCTGTATTTGCTTTGCTCCGGGCTTTCTGGCATGTCTATCTCCCTCCTACATTCGTCCTTTGATCTCCGATTTTAGTTTATAACTACTTATATCTACTTTTTTTAATATTTTTCAGATTCTCACGATAATCTTACTGTGTTCTTAACTCTCGTAAAATGTTCTTTTCTTCTTACTTATTTTTTTAACTCTATTCTTTTTTAACTCTGTATTATAATTATTAATAGTATTCTGTGAGATGAGTGTGTCTATGTGTTAAATGTACAGTGGAAATTATGTGTGAATAACATGTTAATGTGTGGTGTAAATGATAATTATTATTATTTTAAAGGTGGTTTTTCAATGGATACTTTATAAAAAAAATCTTTTTGACTATTTTTTTCTACAAGTTCACAAGTAGATTGTATGAAACGTTTGAAATATTACCCTTGACGAAATGGTATTTTTTCATAACAGTCATATGTTAGTGTCAATTATTAAATGGTTGCGAGACATTTGTTTACACAATATACACATATGTTTATTACTAGAAGGCGCTACGTGCAACTCAGGTCAAAAACTGCATTATTTTAAAACCAAAAAATTACGAAATGTAGTATTAAATACCAATAAAAATATTACAGATTACTCTTTCGCCGTTTCTGAGATAGACGAAATGACATATTTATAGATAATTATTAGATATTTGTATAAACAATTGTGTGTTCTACTAATATACAATTATTATTAGCAAATATGAAGCAAAAATGATACGATTAAAGTGATGATGGGCTTAGTACGAGCGGTTAACTTATTTATACAAATGGCGATAGTCTTATGCCCGGTTCCTATAATCAAGAAACGATTCGTTTTGCTTACGGACGGTAAAATTTTCGTTGAAAATTCAACGAAATGATACCGGCCGTAAGCGAACGAATCGTTTCTTGATTATAGGAATCGGGCATTAGAGACCTCTACTCTACTAAGGACGAGTTTCTTTATTGTATAAAATTGTCAATCAAATTTGATCTTTCATCAAACACATTGTACGACTACTTTTCCACGAAACGAGGTCTGAATCACTATAACTATTATTACCTTCTCATTCCATATATAAAATAAAACCTACATTTTAGGCTACTTTCCCTCACACGAATATGTGCCGAAATACGACTTCAACCCTATGGACTGTACTGACATCGTAATTGGAACTGCTAAGGGCAATTACCATAGAGTGCTGGATTATTACACTAGAGACAGGTGAGCATTTTTAATATTAACTCTTATGGGCATCAAAAATAACGCAATATGACTTATGCCCGGTTCCTATAATCAAGAAACGATTCGCTTTGCTTACGGACGGTAAAATTTTCGTTGAAAATTAAACGAAATTTTACCGTCCGTAAGCAAAACGAATCGTGTCTTGATTATAGGAGCGCACTTTTAAGGTGTTACTATATTAACGAGAGGTTAAAGCTAAAACATTGGATTGCCCTATTGGAAAACGATTGCACAGCTATCCACGACAACGCGGAGGCCTTTTGGTTCACCAATTTACTTATAATTAACTTTTAAGACTAGACTCATTTTTGAACTTTCGCGTTCCATGATATTTTTTTATATGGAATTAGCGCGAGCACTTAATACAAACGATATGAATTACCTATTACGTGATCGCATACATTTGCATTGCGTCACGTTTCGACAACCAGCCTGTGACCACGGCCAGTGCAACCTGGTTGAAACGTCAGACAATTCAAAGGCATGTAATACCTATTACGTGATTGCGGTATTTCTCTTAAGTGGTCTCTAGACGATCATGCGGCATGACATGCGTTACGTGCTGTCATGCATGCATGACCGTTTAATTTTATTGATTGATTCGAATGGCATGCAAACTACGTGCATGACATGCAAACTACGTGCTGGCAGTTGATTGACAATTCCTTTTATTTTTAAATTTATAAATTTATTTATTTATCAAAATAAAGACATTTTCATACCAGAAGACCTCTTCATTGTACTATCTATATCGACTGAATAAAATGATTATACCAAGGGAATTATAATACTGCATAATAAACTCAATAGGTCCTTCATGCAGCATGATGATTCAGCATGTCATGCCGCATGATAGTCTAGGCACCGCTTTACGTATACATAATCATAGACTAGACTCGTTGCATTTTTGTGGGTAAATGGAGTTATCCCCATTTCAACGAAGGGAAGCGATTCGCAGCTTAAAAAGCATTAGGTACCTACAGGTAGAAAAAACCAACTACTAATGGAGGAAAATAAGTCAATCAGTAGCAAAACAATGTACTTTAAGGTCTTATTCTACTTGTTTAACAATTATATTAGCTAAGCTATAATACGATCGATATATACAAAGAGCTCCTAGTAAAAATTAAAAGTAATTTCCCCAATTATCTGAATGTCTGATGTTCAAGGTCAACTCCTCGCGTGGACACTTTCTGGGGTGGACACGACGATATCACGGCTGCATCAGGCTACGAAGAGAACGGGGTTACAACTATTATGTTCAGAAGGAAGATCAAGGTGAGATAGAATCTTGATAACTTTATTATATTGTCCATACCTGGCAACAAGTGGGTACATTCCTATGTTGAAAATAAATAATTTCATCTAAATCAGGCGATGCCACATTATACAATACTCCGAAAATTGTGATACATTTTTTTTTTACATTTTTAATTTATTTTAATATCGTCAAATCAATATTAAAAGTACATGATTTGACAACGTTAAAACGTGACGTTCATCATGACTAGATTCTACTAGATTTCATACAAAATGTACTGAACCTTCTATTTTGACGTTTATTAACTTGACTGTCGAGTCAAATCACCATCTTTTTAATAAACGTAATAATCACTATATTTTTAGTAAAGCTACCCTACTGTTAGACAAGCATAATATATCTACGTTTAAGAATAAAATAGACAATAATATAATACTTCTATTTAGTTTGGAGTCAATTAATGAGCAAATCAGCGTTACCCAACAGATGAAACTTTATTTAATAAATAAAGGCAATTTCTTTTGTAAATCCATATCAGTAGATTCATATTATTTTCCTTATTTTGCATGTCTTTATAAATATCAAACGACAAAAAATGGTAATTATGTGTTTATTTGAAATCAGCTCATTGTTTATTTATTTCATTTAAATAATATGTTTATATTTTCACACACAAGAAGCTCAAGGTAGAGAATGTTGGAATTCTTCGGAGGAGGCCTTACATGCCAAGTAAAATTTTAACGATGATAAATAAATATGGAACTAGTTAAGCAAATTATATTTAGGAGTCTAAGTTGAAAGAAGTCAAAATTATACTACATACAGGGTGTATTTGAAAAAGGAGCACTTAAATCGCTGAACTAGCATGTAATTCCAATATTTTTTTATTAAACAGACTATCCGTTTACAGGTTATGACCGTTTGAATTTCCAGGTATTTTTGCCTCCGCTTTTCATAAAAGTGGAATGTGTATAGTTAAAAATTTTAAATCGTAAACATTTTTTTTTATTTTGGGTTTTTTATTCCGTTAGTAAGAAAATCCATAAAAACTTCGAATTTTTTTAAGTTAGTTTATATGGATTTTCTCAATAACTGAGTGAATAGTTCCAAAATAGAAAAATACGTACGATTTAAAACTTTTAACTTTACACTTTCCACCTAATTTTTTTTTTTTTTTTTAATCTTTTGAAAACCCCCACGGGTCATCACCTCACCGAGGGTGAAGTGGTATGTCGGACTCGAACCGACTAAAACCACACGGTGTTCCGTCACAAGTGAGTCTATGGCAGGCGACCCCACCTGCTTTTATGAGAAACCTAAGTAAAAATACCTCAAAATTCAAACGGTCATATTTTGTAAACGGATAGTTCTTTTTAATTTTTTTTTTGTAACTGCATGCTAGAGTCATACCCTTGCAGAGAAATTCGACCACCACGCGATCTCTAGTAGCGAGTAAAGAAGTAACTAAACGTATGATTTTCAAATCTTCTTCTCTATAGGCCACCGAACCCACAGACCATTCAATAGTTGACGACACGATGCACGTCATCTGGGCTCGGGGCCAAGAGACGGGCAAGTACGTGCACTCTCCCCCGTCGGGGATCGAACGCGGGACGGCTGCTACAGGCGACTTCTACCGACCTGATGAGTTGAAGTACCATGGGCATGGCAGTCAAAGAGGAGTTGCCAGCATTAATTTCTTTGGTGAGTGACGTCAATTAATTAATATGGGGTTACAGATTATTGCTTTAAAGGAGGCCAGCAAAGTTTCATTCTTCGTGTTCGTTCTTTTTACTTTCAGGTTGAATTTTTGGCAATAAATCATTTTCTTTTTTATTATGTGGAATCCCCCAGAGGTCATCATCTAAACGGTAAGGTGGTATGTTGAAATCGAACTGACTAAAACCACACGGTGTTCAGTCATAAGTGAAGGAAGTTCCTGAGAAACGTAAATCGTAAATTATTACAAATTTTTAACTATTTCCTAACGAAGGATCACTTTGACTTTCAGATATTGACTGGCCTGTTGGTCTAGTGGTTAGTGACCCTGACTGCAAAGCCAGAGGTCGTGGGTTCGATTCCCACCCAGGACAAATAATTGTGTGATGGGCACGATCATTTGTTCTGTGTCTGGGTGTAATTTATCTATAATATGTATGTATGATTTTAAGCTAGCGGATTTTGTGAGCCTGAATGATTGTGTAGTGGTTGTGGGTGGAATACACTCATCTCTGCTATCTTCCGGAGGGTAATAGAACACCACCTACCTCAAAAGACTGATGACGCAGGTCAGGAGGCGTAATCCAGGCGTGCACGGCACCTTAATAAGTCCACAGTCACCACACTGCTATAAATGTTTATGGTAGCACAAAGACACGGTCTTCAAATGAGGGTCAAAAGGAACGTCCGTTCGCCTCCATGTAATATAGCTACTAAAATGCGGCGCCAGCGCCGCGGTCGTGGAGCGAGTTCGGTGGTGAATTACCAAACTACCCTCCATTCAACAACAGAAATCGAACAATGTATGTATTTAGAAATATATAAGTATGTTTATCAGCAGTCTGGCTCTGCCTAGTTTGGAATCAGACGGCCGTGTGTGAGATGTGTCAAGTTATTATTATTATTATATTAAAGAATAGAATAGAATAAATTTTATTGTACACCAAAATATTTTTTTACATGGAAAAAGTACATTTTGTGAGTATGTACAAAGGGCGGCCTTATCTCTAAAAGCTAAAAGCAATCTTTTACAGGCAGAAATACGTTATATATTTTTTTTTAATACTTATAGCTTTAATTGTTTTGTTATATTTACAGAAGAAAACAAATCATCGACCGCCGGCGGTATTCACCCTTTAGCGGACAAGTGCGGCAGTGAGTGGCGGCTGCCGGCGGACTGCGACCCCTCCGGGAGGACCAACCGCACGTGCGACTACGTCGCCTCCTGGGAGTACCTCGGCCAGAAGAGAGGGAAGGACTCCGTGAGGTTCACTATCGCTACCAAACAGAGCAAGTACTGGACGGGCATTGCGTTCAGCGATAACAAAAAAATGGTAAGAAACAATAATGGAATAGGTTTCTACGTCTTCTTCTTCTTCTCAGCCGTTCTCGACCAGTTTCGTGTAGGACTCCTTCAGATTGCGCCATCTAACCCGGTCTTGCGCTATAATTAATCATCAACTTCTATTCCTCACGAGCTTCTTTTCTAATTTCCTGTAGGTGACTTGTATTTTTTAGTTACTCTCCTTTATCAGAATCCAGTTTTCTGCTCCGTGGGAAAATATATGTAAATTAAAATTGTATGAAATGTCACCGAACTTATGCTAAGTGAAAAAATTGTATTTAAATAGCCGAATCCTTTTATTAAAATCATATGTTGTCCATTGAAATGTACGGCAAACCAATGATCTCAAAGTGTCAACGCCGTAGCGCGCGGATCTAAATGCGCGTTAGCATATGAACGACTTGAACAAACGTGGGAGAGCCATGCTTCGGCACGTATGGGCCGGCTCGACTCCGCTCGATACCACGGCCTCACAGAAAACCGGCAGTGAAACAATGCTTGCATTGCTTTTCGTTGCTTGAGCGAGGTTACCGGAGGCCTTAACCCTTCCCTCTCCCCTATTCCGTCCTTCCCCCCTCCTCCCCTTTAATCCCCCTCTCCCGTCTTCCCGCTCTTCCCCCCTCTTCAACTATTCCCACCTTAAAGGGCGGCAACGTACTTGTGACTCTCGAGTTGCAGGTGCCCATGGGCGGCGGTAGTCATTTACCGTCAGGTGACCCGTCTGCTCGTTTGCCCGCTATACCATAAAAACAAAATGCGTGTTCGTACTGACATGCGTTATCTGAACGTGGCCTTATTAAAAATATACAGTTTTTCTTACGTGTGTATTTGTCTACCCGACTAATTTCACCGGTGTGGCGCCTGACACCAACGCTAAGCTAGCCGAACATCACCGAAATACACCAAAACTATATAACTTCAATAAATGTAATATGTACGTATGAACCCGTAGTAAAAGCTATGCTTAGTTTGGATCTATATAGCGTTGTGGATATGACCCAAAACAGTATTATATGTTATATCGTGGGAGAGCCATGCTTCGGCACGTATGGGCCGGTTTGATCGGAGTAATACCACGTCCTCACAGAAAACCGGCGGTGAAGCAATGATTGCATTACTTTTCACCGAGTGAGTGAGGTTATCGGAGGCCCTAACCCTTCCCTCCTCCTGTTCCACCTTTCCCTACTCCCACCTTAAAGCCGGCAACGTACTTGTGACTCTTGAGTCGCAGGTGTCCATGGACGGCGCTAGTCATTTACCATCAGGTGACCCATCTGCTCGTTTGCTCCTTATACAATAACAAAAAAAATTGTATTTATATGTAGTTTGGATACAATACTAAAGTTTGGCATCTTGGAGCTGATCTGATGGAGCCAGGAGGTGGATAGTGGAACTCTTCAGTGGCCACTACTAAAACCTTCGTGTTCAGGCTCATATGATTCGTTTTGATAAGTCCAGCAGATTGGGGTTAATAACAATAGTCTGTTACTTTTTAATTAGGTTCACTTATAAAGCATTTTTTGTTTAACTAAATTATACTTATTGTAATATCCAGTCTATGAAACATAAAAAAAATAAAGAACACGTGCTTCTCATTTTATTCAACACTAACAACCCGCCCCGGGTACAAATTATACACTTTAGGTGTATAATTTTCCTTCTAGTTCTCTCTTCTCTTCTTCTTCATTATAATTATAAAATAAATGTATCTTATGTATGTATATGTATCTTATGTATGTATATGTATCTTATAAAAATAAATGTATATTTATACATATAATTAACCTTCCTCATGAATCACTCTGTCTATTAGTGAAAATTGCATGAAAATCCGTTCAGTAGTTTTTCATTTTATCGCGAACAGACAGACAGACGCGGTGGGGGACTTTGTTTTATAATATATAGTGATAATCTTGATGACGTAATAACATTATATATGTATTCCAGTCTCAGTCGGACGCTATCATAGGCTGGGTGGACTCCAGAACTGGTCGTCCGTTCATCATGGACACGTGGGTGTCGGGCTACTCCGCGCCCAGGGTCGACCAGCGCCAGGACCTCAGCAAGGAGAGCGGCAGTCTGGTGGACGGAGTCACCACTCTTAGCTTTGTGAGGAAGAGGGATACTGGGGACCAGAAGGTAATGTGTATAGTCTTTGAGAGGAATACTTACTTATTTACTTAATTCATAGTGTGAATTTAATTTTAAAACAATTACAAGTATAAATAAAAATTGAATATACCTCTGATTCTAAAATTCCTCCAACGATTAGAAAAGAGCTGATAATTTTTGCACGGCTGAACATATTTTATTGAATTACAGCTCAGAACACTCGATTAAGTCATCTTTCAAACAAATAGAAACTGAATGAAAATCGATCTATCTGTTTAGAAGCTACGATGTCACAGACTATCATACAGATACACACGTGCAACTTATAACACCCTTCCTTTTTGGGTCGGGGGTAAAAAATAGTAACAGTACTTGATACGATATTGTTGTGGATCTTCTGGAGACGGTGGCGTACTGGGAAAAATATTTCGTAGAAAAAAACATAACTCTAACATTTTAAAGCAGCAATTTCTTTTTAATTCCAGGATCTAGCATTCACAGACACCCAATGTCTGTATATGATGTTTATAACCCAAGGTGGAACATTCGACCCGATGAACAAACGAACAAGCAAACACATGGTCACCCCCATCGTCACTGAGGAGAGGGTTTGCATCAAGCCTTGTGGACCTGGTATGTACACAATACTTTAAAATATAGCTATTTACACAATTGAGTAGATATCTATGTTTTAAATAAATTAATTCGTATAAATCAATCAATGTAACACATAATTGTGGGAGAGCCATGCCTCACAGAAAACCGGCAGTGAAGCAATACTTGCATTGCTTTTCGCCGAGTGAGGAAGGTTACCGGAGGCCCTAACCCTTCCCCCTCGTCTCCCACCCCGGCTCCTTCTTTTCCACCTTCCCCTACTCTTACCTTAAAGGCCGGCAACGCACTTGTGACTCTTGAGTTACAGGTGCCTATGGGCGGCGATAGTCATTTACCATCAGGTGACCCGTCTGTTAGTTTGCCCCCTATATAATTAAAAAATAAAATTAAAATACTGTGAAAATTGACTAACTAAACTCGCACTAGGAATGATTACTGTGTCAACTTGGACTTAACAAACATTTAAATAACGGATACAAAGAATATCCAGACTTAGGACAACTATTTGTGGGTTACACAAATTTTTGTCCCATGTAGGAATCGAACCCACAACACTTGGCCGTACAGAATACAGATTTAACCTCACCTATTACTACTTTAGTTTTGAAACATAGCATTAAAATAATATGAAAGGAGTCCTATATCCTTCTCTGCACTGCTTTATGCAAAATGGAACAGGAATAAACTAGATCTCACCATAGGCGGGCGTGAATATGAAGCTGTATGTCCACAGAGCCCACCGACGAGGAGCTGACCACGGAGCCGGTGGTCCCGGGCCAGAGCTCGTACACGCTGCTGATCCGCCTCACGGGGCTGGCCGACAGCTACAAGCCGCCCGCGCCCGGCAGCAAGGAGTTCGACGAGCTCAGCCGCCAGCTCGTCGACAACCTGGCGCAGCAGATCAGCGCCCACAAGGGCTACCACGGACTTGTGGTCAACGGGTTCATGCAGTCAGTATAGCGTCACTCACTACTTTCTTTCTTTCTGACACGTCATTTTTGTATATACGTTATGTCACTAAAAGCTTTGTATGATCGAGAGACCTCCGCTCAATGGATTCTAGTAGATCTTGCTGGGGATACCGAGTGACCGAATATGGTATAATATAAAAAACAAAATAATCATCTAAATTAGTATTCAAACGGTGAAGACATCACGTAACGTATACCTACACGTGGTGCTCACAAAAACAAAATTGCGGACGGGCAAGCTTCTTGAAGTCAAAGTCGATTGAAAAACAACACACATTCGAACAGTTCTGAGTGATAGTATTGTTGCGGTAGCCTAAATGGACTCGAGTGGCGCCATCTGTTACGAGTAGTGAAAACTAATAGAATTTTTGCAATTGCCTAAACTGTGACGCGTAGCTCCATCTATTAACGAATAACGGAGCTAATAGAACGTTCCACGAAAATCTATAAAGGGATGTCGATACAGACAATTTTACGCGATTTTTTGGGAAAGTTCATGAGCGTAGTAAGATAGGCCGTCGGTATAAAAAGTCGCCGGTAACCGGGATGGATTTATTTGGGTTTTGCGATCAGCGAGTGACAAGTGCGAAGAATAATGAATAGTACAAGCGAGTATTAGTGAGAATTGCTGTTAACTGTAAATTATTTAAATAAATTATGTCTATTTTCGGACTCGTAACAGTATGTTTATAGTTAGATATTAGTCCAACGTACAATATTCCTTCGGTAATATACCAGCTTAAATATAAATTTTGAGAATAAAACAATTGAGTTTCTAGTATCAATATATTTATTTCTTTGTTATAGGAACGAGACAAAAGCCATCATCGCCGAGCTAACCCTCAAATCCATAGAATCCAACACTATAGAAGGTTCCACAGGCCGAGCTTTAGACTCTACTCCAGTTAATGTCACAGAAGGAGAAAAGGAGAGTGGGGCAGACCGTTGGGAGAGAGTTGTGAAAGAAACCTTAGCGTTGGGGAAAGTGGGCAATCTTAATGTGGATCCTGAGTTCCTGGTGTTTGAACCTCAAAGTTGTAAGTAAATTTCATTTCAAATTTCAACGCAAAAGCATTTTATTTATATAAAAATGTAAATTTTATATGTTGTGTTGTATATTTACCTTCTAAATATAAGGATGAGCAATATTTGAATGTCTTGACATGTAAAGAAAATGTGATTTGTACTTACCCTGACCTAATAATGTTCTAATTCTAGGTGATTTTGATTAAAACTCTTGCAATGCCAATATATAAGCTAATTTTGTTTTTTTTTTGTGACTTGTTCGTTAGAGCAATATAACAGTTTCAAAAAAAGTGTGTGTGTACTTATGTACGCACGTAATAAGTTATACCTACTTTTATCTGGTTAAATAAAGTTTATTTAAATATCATAATAAATAATACATACCGTCAACTAACCTCAAATTCTACAAACGTACTCAAAGTAATATATAAAAACCATTTTAATCACTTATAATCACAGTAAATTAACATAATAATACATAACGTCAACTAACCTCAAATTCTACAAACGTACTCAAAGTAATAAGTAAAAACCATTTTTATCACTATCGTGAAGTTGGTAACGTTTTTTGAAAAACTAAAATGTTGACTAGCTAACTTCAGGGTGTCGGTTTTCAGTGACGGTGTGCGTGCGCATCGTAAAATTTTACTCTCATCATTTTTCCATAACGCGCCAAAAGAAGTATAGCGTTAAGTTCTCAAAGGTGAGGGAGGCACGAATGTTTCTTCTTTCAGACCTATTCCAGTCCTATCCGTTTTTGCTAAGATCTTTGAGGCGATTCTAAGTGATCGCATTAGTAGCCAAATTTGTTACCAATTACATAATAGTCAGTATGGGTTTCGCAGCGTTAGCTCCACCACCACCAACTTGATCGCGCATGTAGACTATGTCTGCTCGGAAATGGATAGGCGTAAGGCGCAGGTCGATGCGGCTTACTTTGACTTCAAAAAAGCCTTCGACTTGGTGGATAATGATATACTGTTGGAAAAGTTGGCGATTATTGGATTCACGCCAAAGCTCCTCATTTTTTTTTCCTGTTACTCAAATAATCATCGTCAGTTAAGCGGATATGATTCTAGAGACTACTTTACAAGGTCAGGAGTAAGTCAGGGTAGTACGTTGGGACCTTTGCTATTCGTGATATTTATCAACGATTTACCGGAAGTTGTTTTGACTTTGACCAAGTTTGGGTGTTTAAATCGAGGCTGACGGTGGAATTACAGAGAGATATTGATGCGGTATCCATATGGAGTTAAAACAACCACCTTCCATTAATAATCTCAAATGTAAAATAATAACGTTTTCACGAAAATTAAAGGCCATGATTATTAATTATAATCTGACGGACGCTCCTTTGGGTCAGGTCAGGTCAGGTCGTGAGCTTTAGGATTAGTATTAGATTGCACATTAGACTTCCACACGCACATTACCAAAATTTGCAAATCAGTACACAAAACGTTAGGGTTTGTCATGAGAACTGCGTCACAGTTCCCTAAGATAGGGGTTGCAAGAGTATTATACAATGCTTACGTGTGCAGTAAACTCGAGTATGGTGCTGTTATTTGGAATCCTTATAAGGAAAATATGCTCTAATGAATGAAAAATACAACGGAATTTTGGATCGATCGAGATACAAGAAACAGTAGGTATACTATCCTTACCTATACTCTTCTTGAAACATTGAAATTAGAAGGAAATGTCTCAAGTCGCGCAATATCTGTCGATAATTCGTAATAGGATCGATAGCCCCCAAATACAAGAGCGAATCCGTATCTTGGTCCCCGGGAATATATCAACAAACTCGGAGGTCAACGCACTAGCGGGAACATACTCGCTCAGCACCACGAACTGGACTTATTTGCCGATGAATTTGGACATTTTTATAATAAATTTCGTAAAATTTTAAACGACATATTAAATAATAATAATAATAATTATAAAGTTGTGACTGTATACTACAGGTATGTGCCCGACCCAGTTCTCGAAAATGGTCATGCAACATTGTACTGGGATCGATCTATCATCACTGACAGGACTATTGTTGCCAATAAGCCTGATATAGTGGTGATAGACCGGTTAGCAATAGACCGAGCAATGATTATTGACATCACCATTCCCCATGATGACAATCTCTTAAAAGCCGAAAAAGATAAACAAATAAAATATTGGGCCTATCCCACGAGATTGTCGACATGTGGAATTTGGATTCAGCAAATCATTGTGCCGATAATTATTTCGGCCCATGGGTTAATTGTTAAGAGCCTCGACCAACACCTTCAGAGGCTCACGTTAGGCAGCTGGATTAAGAGCCTTATGCAGAAGGCAGTCCTCCTCGATACGGCACGCATAGTGAGGAGGTTTCTATATCTGTAACCCTAACCACCGGTAACTTGGTCCCTGTACCCGATACCGGTAGGACAATATTTTTTAATTTTTTTTAATATATTTTGTTTTTTTTTATTGTAAGTGTATTTAAAAATGTAATTTATATGTATATGAAATAAATGAAGAGAATAATAAAAATCTTTATTTGTTCAAACATTAGTCCAATACATATACATTTATTACATCAGTTAGACTTAGACAATTGTATCTCTGGCCCCCACACCAGGGTACTTTGGCATATTATAGGCATACTTAATAATTTAATTCGATTTAACTGACATATTATTATTATCTTTACTAAGTACTCTTTTATTTCAAATGGACACTAAGCTGACATTTTATTTCTGATGTTATTAATTCATCGTTGTAATTTATTGTTATTATTATTTATAGACATCATGATTTGACATTATTGCTATTTTATAAAAATAGATGTGACGATCATGTATAATATATTAAACTATAATTCAATTAGAAAATTAATCTTGTAAGCGTTTTGGATGTCACGCTTGTAAAATCAAATGAATAAATAGATAATATTTCTAACTATGGCTTTGTCAGAACACTGAACTTACACTGAACAACTTGGCGGACTCTCAAGTTAATTTCGCCACTTTTTGCAACGCTGACATATATCCTACATGTCAGAAAATTAATAATTATCTACCCTTGTCAAGGAAAGGCGGTTTGGTATAAAATACAAGTCAATCGCCTTGACGGTATCATTATGATACACTTTTGAACGTCAAATTCATAATTATCATAACACGTAAAAAATACCCTCGGTTTGTGATGTTGATCAACGCAAAAATTAACTAATCTCTTGACAAATAGGTACCATATATTGAGTTGCTGAAAGCATAATTAGGCACTTTGATTTGGTTAACAGAACTTATATCAAATGTAAAATTTTATTGCAAAATCTTGTCAAATGCTATTCGAATGTTCAATTAAATTGATTTTAAATTAGTATTTTTTTTCTATAATTATAATTAACGAGAAACTCGATTGTTTTGACACCACTGTTAACTTGACAGCTCTGTTAGTTGAACAATATTTTGATGAACCTTCGAGAAATCGGGTGTTAGACCATCACCTTTATGAAAAAAAGATTTGTGAAAATGACGTTCAAAGGGTTAATTATGATTTCTACTTCTGTTGACCAATGTACTGCTATAAATAAATAGCCGAGCACTCTAAATTCGTAGAATTCGTAGATTCGCAAAACAATGATTGATATTTATTTTCCAGTGGTGGCTAACCGAGTCAATGAGGAAGAGTCAGGGTAACGCTCGGTCATTCTTCGGTCTGGCGGAGACCAAGCTGTGGGTGGTGGTGGCCTGCGTAGCCGCACTGCTGCTGGTGGGCGCTGCTGCAGGCCGGCTGCACGCTCTACAGGACCAAGCATACCACCGTCAAGACCAAGGTAAGCCCTGGACCAGACCGAGCTGTAGAAGATGGTCACAGAGGGTCACGCGTACTACAATTAAGAAGATAGAGAATGAGGTTGTCATCGTCTTTTACTAGCTTATTTATTTTTTGAGATCTAAGTTGTAAAAAACACTGAAGTTTATTTCTACTTAATTTTAAATTTTGTGTACCTGTATACAGGGTGTATCTGATAATGGAACACTTATCAGAAATCAGAAATCATAAATTTATTTGTGATACATAGGTACAATTGGTGGTCAAATATTATTACATTTTTATGCCCTCTATGAGCTGCCAATTAGGCGCACAAATATTTAAAAATTATTATAGATTAGGATTAAACAAAAAAATAATACAATAACAATTCAAGTCAAAATAAAAAACAAAGTAAGTAATAATATAATTAAAGTCAAACATGTCAATAGAATTGTAAAATTAAAATTAAATATGCAATGTCCGAAAATGAGAATATATAATGTCTAAAACTTATCTACTAAAAAATCTGTTAGGCTATTGTAGCATTTCTCAGAGAAAATATAAATATCGTTTTTCTTTATTTCCTTTGGTAATTTATTATAAATGACGCGAGCCATATGAAAGATGCTCTTATGCATAATTGAGGTGTTCATTTTGCGCAAGTGGAGTCTAGTTTCATCTCTTTGGGGACGATTATAGACGTCAGCTGCCAATTCAAAACGTTGAGGATTCTGCTTCACGAAAACAGCTACTTCAAAAATATAGAGTGAAGGTAGTGGCAAGATATTGTACTCTCTGAAGAAAGGCACACAACTGTCAGTAGTTCTTAAGTCAAACATAGCCCTTATACACCGTTTTTGAGCTTTAAAAATTAGTTCTTTATCTGTGGAGTTTCCCCCAGAAAATAATTCCGTATCTGAGGACAGAGGCTACAAGACCATGATAAGCTGTTATAAGCGTCGTGTCATTTACTTTGCCTGCAAGGTTGTGCAGAGCATATGCTGATTTATTTATACGCTTACACAAGTAATCAATATGTGCTTTCCATGTTAATTTATTGTCAATGTACAGTCCTAAAAATTTTGTAATGTCAGTTTCTGTGATTGTTTGATTATTATAGCCCTACAGTGATGTTAGTTTGTGTTGGGTTCCGTTGACTAAAGTTCATAAGTTTTGTCTTACCTATACTAGCCCTCAAATTATTAGCATTTAACCAGCTCATAAAAGTGTTCAAGGTGTTTTCCGCAAAGAGAGTTATAGTGTTATCGGGTCACGTTTGGGAGATCATTTATGTACAAAATAAACAATAATGGCCCCAGGACGATGCCTTGTGGTACAACGTAAAGGACTTTACGCTTACGAGATGTGAAGGACTCTTCTTTTCTTGTAGCAGGATTGACTCTAGTTAATTTTGTATATTGGGTTCGGCCACTAAGATATGATGCAATCAAATCTAGGACATTACCTCTTATGCCATATGCTTTGAGTTTATCAACTAAAATGGCACGGTCTACATAGTCGAAGGCTTGCGTCATATCCATGAAAATAGAGCAAACAGGTATTCTTTTGTCTACATTCACCATTACAAATTCTAGAAATTCATAAATGGCCATATTTGTAGTTTTGTTGCGTCTGAAGCCTTTTTGTTCTATTGTTAAAATATTATTAGTGTCCAAGCAA